>JAVQJF010004294.1:0-24879 GCA_036023855.1 Gadopsis marmoratus
GGGTGCCATGCCTTCTCAGTGCTATCAGTGCATGTTTCAGCATTTAAGAAACACCAATTTATGTCAACTATATTCCAAAGTAGATTGACTCTGGTGGGACTCGAAGCGACAACCTTTGAATCACTCCTCTTGTGCTTAACTAGAAGTCCATTGCGCTCATTGTTTGCTCATTTCACTTTTTAGTAGGTGAATGTGAGGCTCTGTGGCGCAATGGATAGCGCATTGGACTTCTAGTTAAGCACAAGAGGAGTGATTCAAAGGTTGTGGGTTCGAGTCCCACCAGAGTCATACCTTTAGTTGGCAATTTGAGTGGATTATGTTGGTCCTCAAGGCTCATTGATGGTCGTAGGGAGCGAGGGCTGGCCCATGTGGTCCGATCCAACAGAAGCTGAAAAAGTGAATGCTTGCTCTGATAGAAGGCTATCAGAACACACAGAGCGTTGCATAAGGCACACTCAGGGTGCCATGCCTTCTCAGTGCTATCAGTGCATGTTTCAGCATTTAAGAAACACCAATTTATGTCAACTATATTCCAAAGTAGATAGACTCTGGTGGGACTCGAAGCGACAACCAGAAATTAGCAGTTCCCCCCTTGACTTGGTCTTCAAATCACTCGTTCTTTTTACACGTCAATTCAGCTATCATGTCAATATTCGCCTAGTATGCTAACAATTAGCTTTATCATCCTGCAAATTTAGCTATGCTGACATTGCTGAGCCTCTCGGTGAAAGCTAGACAAATGGCGATTGATAAAGCTGGCTAGCTAATGTTAGCTAACACTGAAGTGTCAATGTATCGTGCAACGACAACATGTTGCCGGTTGGTCACTTTCAGTCTAGCATACATTATGTCACTGTATGGCTGATGCCCAAGATGCTCACTCATGCTTACTCTGTGTGAGCATGAGAACGAGCAATGACGCTGACTGCTATTGTCTAAACAGCCACTGGTCTCGCCAAAATCAACAACTTTTTGAAAACTTTCAGACACTTTCAATTTCAGATGTGGTTGGAGGGCATGTAAAAACTAGTTATTTTCTAGCATCGTCTGGCCCTTAGGCCTATGAGCCCACAAAGTACATTTCACATGCAATTCGGTTTGTTCTCGTTGACGCAGATGAGGTTTGAGAGGTTGTCTGCAACCTGCAGGCTCTCCCACAGCAGAGGGCAGTTGGACATGTGATCAGAAAGGTGCATTGTGAGCAGTACGGCACGGATCTCATCCGGTAGGATGGCCACCTCCAGACCATTGGCTGACTTTTTAAGCACCTTGGCCTCGAGCCTCTTCCCCACACAGTGGCCAAGCACTACATTTGGGAGCTGTCAGACTGGCCTGCATGGCCATGACTAAAGAGGGGGATGCACACGTCCAAGGGTTAGGCAGTGCCCTCATTTAGATTCCTAGTGGCCTGAGGGTAGAAGCTCTTGTACTGGCCCGGTTTATCTGGTACCTTCTTCTTCACTGCAGAGAAAGGCCGTTGTCTGGGTGACTGAGATCTTTAACAATTTGCCTAACCTTAGTCTTACACTACCTATGATACATTCAGCTGAACGACCACTCTTTGTAGTTAAACAGCAAAAATGAAGAGGTAAATATCTACTATAACAAATTCATGCATGAATGACTAGAGAAAGTCAAAGTCCTTTCTTCCTTCTCAAATGAGGCCCTTGAAGGCCAATAACCACTGCATGGGCATCAAGGCAATATTTTCTCACACCACAGTTGACTCCCAAGGGTACTCCATTCCCTTAGGGCACCACACACAGGAAAAAGCAGTAGAAATACTCAACCTTCACCGGAACACAAGTATTTTCAGGGCGCACACAGACAGCCTTTGAGGAGCTGAGCTAAGCCAGCGATTGCCGCTCAACGCGTGTCGGTTAGATTTGTGTCCAACTTGTTCTGACGTCATGCACATATGGGTAACGCTAACCTCATGAGAAAGAGGCAGCTGCAGATTTTAAAGGTTGATAAAAATAATAACTAAGGTTATTTCAGCTATAGCTCTCTGAACGTGGTCAGCAAACTATAGGTAGCCTACAGCATGTAAATATTTCTGTGACTTCTTTTATATTTGTGAAGGAATTTTCCTTCTTTAGGCTTAAAGTAATAGGACATCACTAATGCTGACTCCATCTCCCAGATACCAAGGTCATTGGAGATTGACAGCGTTATGCTCCTACTCCACATTTACATAGTGCCTTCTACTTGTCTGAGAAATTCACTAAATAAGATGTTAATTCAGTGGAAAGATGTCCTATGGTAAGCTGAAAAATGCTTATTTATTTTTAAACCAAGATGTCCATCAGAAATTTGGGAGGCTCTATTATTGTCATGCCCCATGCACGCAGGTAGCCCTGGATTCCCTTTCCGGACTTCAATTAGTCTCATGCCACGTTTGAGACTCACCTGCCATCAATCACTTATTACACTGTCTGTATTTAAGCCTGATGTCTGTCTGTTTCCCGTTGCAAGTTCGTCCTACTATCTTTGTGTCTAGCGTACCAGCATTTCTCATTCTAGTGTCTGCTCTCCTGATATGATCTCGCCTGTTTCAGATTTTGTCTTCTGCCTTTCACTTATCTGTACCGTTGCCTGGATTGACTGCCTGTGTATCGAACCCTTGCTTGTGAACATTAAACCCTTTGATCTTACTGGGTCCTGCCTCTGTGTCCTGCCCTTAAATGGGGTGATAGTTATGCTTTTGGCTTCAGAAGCCTAGGCGCTAATTATTGCGTGCACAAGGTGAAGAACTTTCTGTGTTTTTGCTTATTAAATCTAAGATTGCCACCACTGACGTAGACTAAATAAGATGATTGTGGAGACTTTGATGCAGCAGCAGTGTTTGTTGATGTATTTGTGGGTGTGGTCAATGTATTAATGTGGATACTGTAAATATGGGTAATAAACAGTCCACAGCAGAAGTTGAAAATTAATTTCTAGTTGATTCACCAACAGCTAGCATTAAAAACACCAAAATATAAGAGACTCACTCACAGACAGTGCCACAAAACCACAGTGTCAAATCATCTAATTCAGTTGTAATGTTGGTTGACAGTGTAGCTATTCATTCTACAGTTGGTAAATGTGTAGAAATGTGGTTGTTGTATATGATATAGTTGTTGGTGGAATTCCATAGGTTGAGTCTATATAAAAGCCAGTTCTCTCTGATATCAAATGTCTTTTTATTGTTATTTTTTATTTTAAAATCTTCAGTAAGCTTTAGATAGAGATGTGTTGTGTACTTTGATGTGATTTAATGTATTTTTGGGGGATTCATATTTGGAGATTCTTGATGAAAAAATAGGTTCAACCTGCTCAGTCGTTGGAAAATTGAATGTGTACTTTTGATCAGTTTGATCTGATCAATTGTCGTCTGTGTTCATTTCGGGTGAGGTCTAAAACAGCACTGCTCTGTTTCACTGCAAGTTAACCTGCTGATGTAAGAAGGTAATGTTTACCACATTTGCCATCTTATTTTATGTTTAGAAAACTTGGTTAAGATTATGGAAGGTTAGCTTAAGGAAAGATGGTGACTAATTCAATTCAATTTTATTTATATAGCGCTACATCTAAGGGGCAACTAAGGGGCTAAGTATTAAAAGAACTTGCATGGATTAGCTATAAATTAACCAAAATTAAAGTGTTTTACTAGTCTCAGCCTTAATTTAAGCACATGTGGGACACAGGACATTAAGACTACTTTCTGTTGTCAAAGCCCTGTGCTTTGCATAAATTTGCTTACATTTCACAAAACAGAGGAAGAATCCTTTAAGAGCTTTCATTTTGTAGCTCTGGCTCTCGATCAGAAAACAAGCATCGTGGTTAGCCAAACATGAACGTCAAACCTAAAATGTTCATTGTAAAAATCCATCAGTTTATAGACCGACCATTCTTACCATGATTGTGAACACTTCCCCTAGTATATGAGTGATGCTATGTGGGTGCACTCACTTTCATTTTCTCCTCCAAACACAGGTTTAGATTACCTGGACAAAGAGTTGGATTTGTTTAAAAAATGGCTGTTTCTTGCCCCGTTAACTACTGTAGTGATGTTTCTGTGCTCTGCTATAACTTTGGTAAGAGCAATGTTAAAAAAACACACATTGTAATATATCAATGTTTTCCTTTAAGTCAGTAGAGAAAGCAGATTATGAGAAAGTAGCCACAGTAGAGTTAGTTCAGGACTTATAGGTTTTGGCTGGGTTGTAAAATGATATTTATGTTGGATATAAAGCTTCCTATCACCATGTCTGTGTCTCCAAATGGGATGAATGTGTTTGTCCAACAAATATTCCTGTGACCTTGCTCTCGTATTTATACTTTAACCTTTCTGTCTAAAAGCCTGGGCTGAAAGGCTCTCGAGTGGGTTGTTCCTTTTTACAGAGATCCTTTTAGCTGGGTCCTGAGCTGCTGTTCAGGCGTAGATATCCATGGGGGAGTTGCAGTAATGTGTCACTCTATTAGCATGTACTCACAATAACTTTGACTCAATTACTCTGCCAGTTATCACCCTTCTGTGCTCGGTTCCTGCATTTTACACAGAGGATATTAACACCCAGAGAGAGAAAAGGAGTGAAACATTTTGTCCCTCAAAGGCTCTGTCAATTTGTTTCTTTATTCTGTTAACAGTAGACCTCGGTATGAACTATAAAGTCTGGATAGCAAAGACCAGGTTGCATCTGTATAATAGAGCCCTTGTCGTTTACTGTGCAGTGGCACAACCAAGTGCACTCAATGGCAAGTCTGGTTTCAAAATGGATCTCAACCACCTGAAAAATACATTATGATTTATTATAATAATAATTATTATTATTATTAAAGCTGCGAGCAGCGTTGACCGGGCCTCGCAGACGAATGCAGCAACCGCGGCTTCATGAGCGCACACCAGGCACTGAGATGTTAACGGGAACAAAGGTTAAGATCCCAGCATCACCGGCATCAAACACAATCATTTCATGAAGAGATCATTCACTGTGAAGGGAAGGAGGAAGTGCTTTCTAGAGCGTAGTGTACCAAAAGAAACAAAACCCACCAAACTCCTAAAACCAAATAAAAGAACACCTACTGAACCACAAGAAAATAATCACCCCCAAGACACAAAAAGGCCCGTATATAACCACATGGGTCAAATATCGACCCATCAGGTTCCCTTATAAATTATACTTTAAACAAACAACCCCATAAATCAATCAAAAGTAACCCAACCACAATTATCCCCCCCTCAACTAGTCGATATATCCCACAATCAACTTTTAACTAATATGACAACAGTAGAGAAACATATTTTTCTTCCCCATAGTCTCTTCTTCCTCCCTTCTTCCCACTCGCGGATGGTTTCTTCCACTTCCTGTCTGTGGCTTTAACAGGCCCACAGTCTGGTCCTTTGCCAAGCTCAGTGAACAAAGAAAAAAAAGTATTACTTTCAACATTACAACAGTTGGCCAATACGTCTACTAAAAAGTACACCCCCAATCCAGCAAACATTTTGTCTTTAAATAAAAATGTGTGTTATCTGAAATCATAAGACGATGTGTAATGTCATTACTTGAAAAATGTTTGTGTAACCTATGCTAAACTATAAAGAAATACTAACACTGGCCGGCGGGGCCGCCACAGACCGCTAACGGCAACGCAGCCGGTGTTAGCTTAGCCAAGCGGTTTTGGTGAGCTAACGGCAACTGCTGTTAACGCTGCTCCTATTATTGTTACTGCCCTTGTTATCATTGCATTGCTACTAGTATTATTTTTATTAGTGTTAACATTGATGCCATTACTACTGTTGCTTTACATCTGTGTGTGGAACTGTACTGTGCCGCTGTGTGTTCTTTCCTCCTGCTCTCACTCTAGCCCCCCCCTCTCCCTCTCCCTCTCCCTCTCTTTCAACCCAACCGGTCGAGGCAGATGACCGCCGACACAGAGCCTGGTTCTGGTTCTGCTCGAGGTTTCTGCCTCTCTAGACCTGCTCTATATGAATGGGGGCCTTGAGATAACGGTGTTATGATATGGCGCTATATAAAACTGAATTGAATTGACTTGGTGTTTATACTGTGTATCACAGAGCCAGACTCATTCTGCTGTATGTGCTGTTTATTGGTTCTGTCCATATAGTTACATTATCAACACAGCTTGATAATTCGTACTCTATATATTGTATATTATTCATTTTATATTGTAAATGTTGTGTATGACAGTTACTTCATTTTTTTCTGTAATTTAATGAACTACACTAAACAATAACTTTGTCTTTTTTCCTAATTTTTAATCAGGTGATAGCTGGACACCCTGACTTATTTTAAGATATCTTATCAAGCACACGAACTGCACTGGCAGCCAAAGTTCATGTTAAAAAAAAATGTTATTACCTGAATTTGGTAGGGCATTTTGACAGCGTCGTGGTGATGCAAGATAACTTCATAAATGTGTTTCTGTTGATTCTCAGATTACAAAATACCTACATTTTCTTGTGTTAGTATGAATTTATTCTGGCTGTTATGTATTTATGAGACTGAAAGGATGTGAAGCTGTGGGAGCTTTCCTGGCAGAGCAGGACTGAATGTATAGCTTTACCTATAGTGTAAATGAATGCAGCTCATATTTATCATTTTCTCAGTCAGCCAAGCACTCATGGCCACCAGAAAATAGTGTGTTTTTGACAGTGTGTGGTACTGCGGAATGACTCAACACTGACTTTCCCCTACTCCTGTGCCCCTCTCTAATGTACCTGTCATGCTCGTGATATATGGCTGCATGTATATTTTCAGGTTCACCTGGCAAGCATGTCACCTGCAGTCTCTTTGTGGCACAATGATTGATCAGTGTTGCTTCCTGGGGTATTTATCATCAGATGAGGCAGGCTGTGATCGCATGGAGTGGTGTGAATTTTTAAATGGCCAGAACTGGAAACTGTACTTCATTTTAATATTAGTTTAATTTCAAGTGGCCTGTATAAAACACATGTAGATACACAGCCCTACTTGAATGGCACACATGCAAACCATCAATGAATTCTGCAAATACAGCGGTTGATGTTGATGGATCTGCTTAAAATATTACAGTATTTCTGTGGGAAAGCTGCACATAAAAGTTCTATTTTATGACTGAACCAAAACAGCAGGTGCACTGCTGTTCAGTGTGAAAGTAAACTTAGTTGTAAGCTTATAACTTATCATTTATTCACATGTTAATTCATCCATAATCATGTATTTGTATACTTGTGTACTTAATTAAATTAGCTGACAGTTCCGTTTTACTCATGTCTCTAACTTTGTACTGTCACTCAGTTACATGCGTTTAAGTTTCTATATGTGTGTCTGTATATTTTTAGCAACGTGACCCTCCTACAAGAGGTCAGAAAGGTCAGACCAGGCTGGGATACAGGAACTTATATGGAAACGTTTCTGCTTGGCAGAACTGCAACTAAAATATTCTGTATGAGTTGTGAAGTTCCCTAAATAAGGTCCAAACTTATATAGCATGAACAATGGCCAATGGGAAGACGTTTCTTCTATCCATCTCCTATTGTACAATATATCTTTATCAAGGACCTGTGTTTCCTGTGTTTCGTTCAACTTAAGAGCATAGACACTTTTTCCATGACAACACTCTCAAAGTGCAGCAGCAGGCAGATGTTTCCGGAGGAAAAGCTCTTAAAAGCCACTTTCCAGTAGCTGCTAAGCAGCTAACAAACCCAGTTAAAGACTAGCTGGTGAACATACACCGATCAGGCATAACGTTATGAATACCTGCCTAATATTGCGTAGGTCCCACTTTATTCTGGAATCAATTTTGTTGCCAATATTGTAGTTTTACTGAACCTCATTTAACTATACTCCTGCTTGGAGATGTGCCAGCAACAACACTGACCATGGTTCTAACATTTTCTCTGGGTTTCTGTACAGCCTTTAATAATAATACTCCTGTATCGACTGTGGTGAAGTTATTGTATCTGATATTTATTCAATTATATTTGTTTAGTTCTTCCTTCGCAATACACGTCTTGCATTCATCTCACATCCAGAATGCACTCATGGAAGGGTGGCCAAACTTTTTCGATTGTGGATCATATACAGACAAATATAAGTTATGAGCCAAACAATAATAAATGCTGTGATGGAAATCTGAAATTAAAACACATAAACCTTGACATCTTCAAGGAGGTTCATTTGCATTCTGCAGAATGGACCACCGTCTACACACTACAACATAGGATGCAGAGAATGGCAACTAGACTAGTCTGTTACTTGTCTTTATGGTAAAAAGTAATGCCCCTCTCCATTTACATTTGTTTTCTAAATGCAGGCCAGAGTAATAAACCATTGGGTATTAAAACAAAGTCATCAAATACTTAAGTCATTTAAATAAGAGTCAGAAATAAAGTAATTAAGTAATAAAAGGCCATTAAGTCAGGATGCAGCTGCAACATGCAGACATACTGTACTCAAGGTGCAACTGACAGAACAGAGTAAAACATTACAAAATGTTTTTCTATCACAATGCGTAGTCTTCAACCAGTTATACGGCAAGAAAATAAGTGCTTCTAGATCAGAAAACCCCATGTGCCATAGGAAATAAATCTTTTATCAAAGTAACTGCACAACACAAAAGTTCAATGTTTGACATTACAGCAGTTCATTGGTATGCCCACATATTGCAGGAAGCATCTGCTGCTCTTAAATTTAAATGAATTCAATACTTTTGAACTTTAATACTGTGCAAGGCCTAATAACTTGACTTATTTACAGATTTACACAAAATTGTAATATTTTAAGTAAAAAACAGGCAGCAACAAACAGAAGACACAGAAATGGTAACATTTTGGTTTATGCCAAGAGGTTAAAGCAGATAATTTCAATATAAAAGTGTTCAAAAAACTGTGCAAAATCAAAGCATGGGTACAAAGAACTATTAGGAAGGGGACCAGGCAGTACTCAGACTGGTCCTTTGGGTCTTCTTGCAGATGCTTCAGGCGGGAAGCTATAGAGACAATACTCACATAAAGAGAGTCACTGATGATGGGAACAGTAGGTCACTCTATGGGAGCCACGATGTTGCACCTTGGACTGAATAGCTGGCATGTCAGGAAAAGGTCTTACTGAGATGTAAAGAATGTCGCACAGATGTCCATCGGTCAACTTTGTTCTGAGTCGGATTTTCTTCCATTTCAGAGAATATGGTTTGCTTAAATAGATATGTGGGGCTGAACAGACTACTCTTGTTCAGTGTGTTATGTTAGCTTGTCAAATCAACTAAAAAATGCGAGATTTGCCATCCACAGGGGGCCATTCAATTCATGAAGAGTTAGGTCCTTCGCTTTCTAAAACTGGTCAATTTCAGATATCAGGAATAAAAACACTGCAGCATGATCCAACTGATCCCTCGCACAGCAGACTGGTAGATTACATCTACTTCAGATAGGAAAGCCTGGAATTCACTGTGATTTAGCTCTCGAATTAGGCTAAGTTTTCACCCCAGTGATCATCACATCACTGAGCTATGTGTGCCTCTTGGTGGATGATACAGTGCATTTTAAAAGCCTTGCCTCCATTGTCGTGAATGTTCCTGTTAGGATGACCATGCAGTGGCCGATTCTTTCAGCAGGAGACTTGAGACAGAGGTGGGGTACAATCATCCAGATTTTATTTTTTCCATGATAAAGACAGAGCAGTCATCTTCATACAGAATCCACCGCGACTTGCCATGAAATTGTGGCCATCCACAGCAACCACTACCCACACCTCCTTCATAAAATAACCACCTTATATGGGCTACTGCTGAGTTTCCTCCCTGACCGTCATCCCAGCACAGGGACCCAGTGGCGTGTCCAGACATTTTTTACTGGGGTGGCCCAAGTGGGGCACTGACTTACACAGGGGTGGCATAAAGTGTAATGGACCTCGGACCCTCTTGGGGGCCAATCTTTCCCCCCCCGGAAAAAATAGTTTTTATATTTTAAAGTTGAATGCATCAATCTGGTGCAAATTAAGAGCAAGATTAAAGGCTAGATCTATGATGAATTTGTGCTATTTTTAACAGGATTGTGCTCTTGTAAACAACTGAATCATCTTTGGATGGGCCTGAACCTTAAACTGCTCTGCATATAAAGTAGTTCAAACTAGCTCCATCTCCAGCTGCAACAGTAACTTGCTGCTTACACTCATATTTCAGTATTAATAATCACATTATGTATAATAATATATCATTCACAGAGATGAAACCACTACTTCAAGCTGATATACTTAGCAAAAACAATACTGTACTATTACTTAAGTAGGATTTTACATGCAGGACATTTACTTGTGAGTATTTGTACATTGCTGTATAGGTACTTTTACTTAGTATTAAAGGATCTGAGTACTTCCACCACTGTTTAAAAGCCTAATGTCACATTCCTGTGTTTAAAGTTTAATTATAAAAAATAGGCCTATCAGGCACATGTGCATACTGTATATTGCACAATACATTTAATTGTGAAACGTTAAAAGTAAACTTACTTAGACCTACAAAGTTACACAAAACATACAGTATTTATACAGTTGGCGTCACCGTCGTTGATGTTGACAATAATCGGCGTTGACGACAGGTTTGCTAACAAGCCAAGATGAAAGACCTGCATGACATTATCATGAACATTGAACGAGACAGGGGAATGTATTTGCTTACTAATGTTACACAGCTAAAACGTTTTTAACCACAGTAGCAGATGGATCAGAAATTATACTCATTTTTCAGCGACAATAGCGCCGGAATCTCAGATTGCAGACTAGAAAGAAAGTTCGGGTCTCGCCAAACTGTTCAGACGAGGTCCCGCCTCTGACTTCGCCGTAAGCCAATCATAGTTTCGGGTGGCGGGGTGGCACCTGGGGTGGCCAATCAGATTCCAAGGGTGGCCCGTGCCACCCAAGGCCCCCCCCTCTGGACACGCCTATGCAGGGACCCTCTGTCACGCCCTGTGGACTTGGTTCTATGTGTCTTGCTTTAGTTTGCAACCCCAGCCATGTTTCATGGACTGTCTGTTTCCTTTGTTATTTTGATGTATTTCCTCTTTAGTTCCACTCTTGTGTCGTCTTGCTTTCTTCTTCCTTGTTTGGGCTTGTTTCCTGTCCCTGTTAGTTCTTGATTTGGCTCACCTGTCTCTGTGCACTCCCTGCCCTTGTGTGTCTTTGATTACTCTCACCTGTTCCCAGTGTTCACCTGTCTCGTGTTCCCTCGTTAGTGTCCTGTCTATTTATACTGGTGTCTGGGTTTTGCTCTCTGTCAGTGTTACCTGTGGTTTCTTCCCCCATTTGTTTCTTTAGACTATCCCATGTTTCGGTTTTGCCCCGTTAATTAATTTTGTAATGTTTTACTCGCCATCGTCCATCTTTTTGGATCCGCCATGTTTAATCTACTGAGGTAAATGTTTTCATCGACTAAATGTTGTTCAAAATCGCAGCAACGTCATGCACCAACTAAGTGTAAAGTACATACAGTGCAACACAGAGTTAGAGTCATCTGCACAGATGAGCACCAAGCACACAGTTATTTTTTTACTCTATATCATTAATGTCCCACCAGTAGTGCTTTTATTTTTCCACGCAGTTCTGTTGAGTAATGCATATCTTGGTGCTTTCATGACACAGAATAGAAGTAACTATAGGTGTGTACCTTCTAGCTCGCTCACTCTAAATATAAAGATTCCAATCTGGTGCACTAAGGTTATTTCGTCAATGCACCTAGGAAAATGTGCTAATGCATTCTGTGCTGCTTTATTTCTTTTACTTTCAACAGTATTAATCGAGCCAGAATTAAAACCGTTCAATTTAGAGTTAAAAATAAATGCAGAAATTACACGCTTCGTGTGTTTGTGTCTGATGAAGGCAATGAATTGTCACAAATAATTACTATCTATAGTTTTGAGCAGAGTGCAGAAAAGTGAGAGTTGGAGTTTAAATAAATGTTAACACTCTTACTGAGGATATGTTTGTCAGTGCCAGCCTCCTGCAGAGGGGGTGCTTGGGTAATGATCACCCAGGGCTAACTGCTAATTCACAGCAGATTGCAGCCACATTGGGGAAAGCACTGAGATCAGGGTTTAATTGTCCTTTGCATATTCACTTCCTTCAGATTTACTTTCACTTATCAGTTTCTTTCATTCTATAAAAACATCTGCGATGAACAAAAGACTGACTGAATCACTTAATTCAGCCTGACGTGTTCATTTTAGCCTTTTTCTCATTGGGAGGGGTGTAACCAATCAGTAGCAGTTCAGTGGTTTATTGAACACAAAATTAGATTATGTGAGATACAGGTAGGTCCAGAGGCACAGGGACCATGGAAACTTTGCAAGCAATATGAATCAAAACAGAACAAAGGAAGGGGACCAGTGTCGAAGTGACTGAGGAACTATGGGCAGGTGAGAAATTGGTGTGGCCAATCAAATGAGAGACATGATGGCAGGAACTGAAGCGACAAGACAAGGAAGGATTTCAAAATATAGCAGGGAACGGGATGTAACACTATCAGGAGCATATTTCTGAATTCTTTTAAACTGAATTCACATTGACAATTTATGTGTATTATTGAGCCTATAAATCTACATGAAAAGTAAAGACTAAAGATGTCTGTAAAAAGAATGTGCTATGTAAATTCTGTCCAACATGGTGGCTTCCTAATTATGGATAATCCTCTGAAGGGAGGCTGGTAAATTCTGTATCCAGAGCAAACTCTCTGAAAGTCCCCAGAAAGTACATTTGAGACACCTATGTGGATTTGAGCAACCCCTTGCAGGCAAGACTTCATGGATACGTGGCCATAGACTCTGCAAGTGTGCATGTTTTTTTTACTTATTAGGGATTTCTCTGGGTGCACCAGGTTTCCTGCCAAAGTTCAAAGACATGCAGGTTAGGCAAGTATGGCTACTCTAAATCACCTGTGCATGTTAATGTCAGCATGAATGGTTGTCTCTTTGGTTCATCCCTGTGATTGGCTGGTGACCTGTCCGGAGTGTCCATGCCTCTCGCCTAGTGTCCGCTGGGAAAATCTAACCTGAGCTAAAGAAAAGGTCACCGGGTCACATTAGGAATCCTGCTCTGCAGTCAATAAATTACTTCAGCTAATGGTTTGGTTGTCTGGCATTATTATGAAATGTCCTACTCCTGATTAAAGTGCTGGCCAGCTGTAGCGCAAAAGCAGTTTTAATTGAATTTTTGATGGTGGTACTCCACTTATTTGCTCTTATGCCCAGTTGCTGGAAAATAAGGCTCATAGACGGCACTAATTTTCTTCAGTATTGTCTTGTTTTTCTACAAACAGCATGACCAGTCAGCACCTCTGAGGGAGTTAACGTTCTTGATTAAACTCTGAATCGACTTGGGTTTCTCCAGTCACCAACAAGAATTGCTGTACAGTGATTGGAAAGGAAAAAAATGGTATATGTTTATACATATGCTTATGAAATTGCATACGCTTTCCTGTTTTCAGCAGTTACTCCTTAATTTGCCGGCAGTTATGTGATTGCAATGCAGAGGGATTATTTCATTATGTGTTTATCATTTAACCCCCAAAAAAAGTGAAAGGTTGGGAAGGAGGCAAACTGTTAACATGTTAGCAAGCTGGCTGCTTGCTGCTCATCAAGGTTGGTTTTTGAGTGAAAAGCACAATGAATGCTAAATTACACATAAAAACTGTGAAACACAAAGCTAAATCAATTTAACAGATTTTACTAGTCTAGATGATAGATGACACTAATCTCTACTTCAGTTGCAGTCAGAACGCTCCATTGGGAACTGCATGCATGTGTGTAATGGTCCGCTCCATTTGCAGCTGTTTAGGAAAAACGCAAACCGAGAGCACGGATTACAAAAAACTGTGACCGTATTACACATTGAAGGTTTTTTTTCTACCATGTGGCCCCAGAGAGGCTCCGTACAGTTCCCCAACGTTGTGGAAAACCATATTAAATTGGTGTAGTACACCTTTAACCACAGTGATTATGATGGCATTCAGAGACTTGGTTCCAGACCTCTGAATTGCTCCTCACACATCCAATTTTTCCAGGAATTCAAATAAGTCTGGTGTTTAATCACTGATGGTTGTTTCCCCAGGTTGGAGAAACGATTGACCAATCAGTTTAGTAGGCAGGATTAAGAATGAGGACGTCACTCTCCTGTGCCAGAGACAACAAATTGCGAATTTATTTTCTTTCCACCAAATATATTCACCTGAATTAACATAATCTCCTTTTGGTAAATTTGCAACATTATAGTTTTATCCAGTTCTTAAGTACTAGATAAATAATGTTTTTCCCTTGTAGTTACATATAGTACAAACACATTACAATGCACTTTAACAAGAGTGGGGCAATCCACAGAATTCCTCCAGGGCCTTGGTGGAGACACTTCTGTCAGGTGGAAGTGGAACTGACTGCACTTTTTATTCTTGGATTGTACAATCTCTCTGTCTCTGATTTCCCGTTGCTCGGCCCAATCTCGGAACCCACCGATTTAGCCTCTGGGGGTAATGGCCAATGTTTCTGGGCTTACAGTGCAGCTGGTGGATAACGGATATACAAGGCCAAGACTTCCTCTTCCGTGCACCAGTCATCGTTTACAGCCTGCTTGGAAGTCCCGGAACCCACGGCATGCACTCTTCCTGGGGTGGTTGCACTGCCTGTGGCGGCACTTGGTTCAGCTGGTCTGGCTGGGTTTTCAGGATGCAGTGGGTCCATTGCACTTAATCCAATCCCTGAACTTCCTTTTCCAATGATAAGTGTATTTATATCATATATAATATATGCATCAGCAATAGAGGTTTAAAAGTAACAAATCTCAAATGTAGCAAAGTTCAAAGGACCTACTGGCTGTGGTATCTTCACGCGCCACCATCAACAACCTGTTGGATGTTTCTTACGGAAATGCCCTTTGGGAAATAGAAGTTGCCTTCTGTCCTTCAGTTTGTCCACAGGTTTTTATCTTTTTAGCAAAGAACTAGGTATTCAGCAACACATTTGCTCATCTTTTGTACTGCTAATTCAACCAGTAATGTTTAACATCCATCCAAGACTTGTGAAGTGCTCCAATATTCAGTCACCTAAAATTGTCTATGCAGAGTAGAAAATGGAATTTACTTCCAGAACCCTGGATGCTTGAAATAAATGCTGCCACTTTGCAACAGTATTGTTCATTGTTGTGAGCAAGTGAGTGAAGGGTGAGTATGAAAAATCAGGCCAAGTAATCATTGTGAAGTCGTTGGTATTGATGGACGATCCAATCAAGCCCGCACAGATCTATCGAGATCATTTAGTTTCATGGAACAGGAAAATCCTGTTTTAATGCATCTCTAACTCCAAATCCAAAGACTTAATCCTAACCGAAGAGAAACAGCATGTCCTCATTTAAAAAATCTAAAGCAGAACACAGACACACACAACACACACGCACCTGGAGGCCTGTGCAGAAACAGCAGCAGGCGATGCAGTCAATGGGAGCAGCCAGCTAGGTGATGCTGTGCAGCTCCAGCATGTTGTTGGTGAACACATGGGGGGGGGGTTCAGCCTCTGTCTATAAAGATGTGAGGGACATTATTGATTTGTCATTGGTTTCACCAGCACGCTGGCTTTCATATGAAGTAGAACACGTCCCATGGGAAGCCACTTCTTTTTAGCGTAACGGCTGAGGGGGCGAAGACATGATTATCTACAGCTGTACAGTGCATATGTAGTAGAAGAAAACACTGTCTAGTGCTTGCTCATGGTGGTTGTTGGGTCACTGTAAATAATATAAAGAGCACACATTACGGTCTAGACCTGCTTTAACAGACCACTTTTTTGCATTAATTTAGATTTATGTAAATTAAGTAAATGTTGATTGCACCATGTAATGGCTATAAAACGACACCATTGGCATTTAGACTGGTTTCCAATAAACCTCGCTTTCACTGGACGGTAACTGCTGCCAGCAACTAGAAAACAAACCTAATTTTAATCTGTGCCAAATCACAACCGAAGTTATCTCAGGTCCACTGTTGGCTTCAAAAGGTTTCTCTTCCATTTCTGATTCAAAGTCAGGATGTCAGTAACGTCCAGTGCAGAGCACAAATTCAATGATTGGTGTCAAAACACCATAAAGCTCACTAATTAGCACGTTAGCTTATTACTGTAATCTATGCTGTAACCGACCAGGTTCCGAGAGGCAGGATTCACCACAAAGTAAGACGCTCACCAGACAGACTTCAATAAACCAAAGGTGTTTTTCATCAAAACGTACAAGAACAGGGGATTGGGACGAACTATAACTCAAAGTGTCCTCCGTAATCGGGTATCTCTCTCATTCAGATTGGGGGTCTCGCCGTCTTAGCCGTTGTCTCCACCGTCTCCTCCTCGGTTGCCGACTGAGGCTCTTTATGTCTCCCCGCCCGTCGATTGATCCGGCGTGGCCAGCATCACCTGACGACTCCCAGGTGCGCTCCAGACCATGTGGGGCGTGGTCGAACGGGACGTACACGCCCCCCCAGACTCGGCCTGGCCCCCTCTTTGAGCTCCGTGGCCCAGGCCTCCAGCCTGGTCTGCCACAATGCAAAAACATAAAAACATTGTGATTTTACCTGCTAAACTAAGCTGTATGCCTGTATGTGGTAGCTTCATATTTGACAGACATGAGAAAAACTCATTGTATTGGGATGCTTAAACACAAAAAAGGTAGAATTACAACAAAGTCCTGTAGAAAAACAAGGCATTATGCCTGGCATGACTCCCAATGAGGGGTACTGTACTTAAACCATTTAAACCTATTTATCAGAAAAACCTCTCCATTATCTACCGACCTGTGTCTACAAGGCAGTAATTATTTATTTATTTCAGCCCTCATAGAGTGAGCACATTGTAATCAGTTTAATTAGACCAAATAGACTTCCTCCATCTTCTCTCCAAGGCTCGGCACACAGGTCTGGACCCTGAAGGGCATTGGAGGAACCCACAGAAGTCTATTATTCTTGCACTGTGATAAATGGTGTTTAAGATTATGTCGGATAAAGAATAGACTGGTGTTCCATGTACACGGCAGCAAGAGCAGATTTTACTGAATGCTAATATATGCAGTGCTTGGCATTTGGCCATGAATACTTGCTTTCTATTGTAACACAACATCTCAGAGGGCTACGTTTTATGCAAAGAAACCATTTGTCTGGCGAGAGGCTCCCTGAGAGGCAGACTTCATATCAGACAGGAAAAATAACCCATTACATTAGTTTTACACTAATTTCGCCAGTCTAAGTAAGCTCTGTGATTTAGAATGTTGATTACTAAGGATACATTGTCTCACGCATATATACACACACATAAGATGCAAATATAAGTGATCTCATTAAGCAAATAAAATGCCAAAAAAAGAACAAACTTTTGAATTTAAAAGCATAAGTGCATAACATATGGAAGTGCACATAAAAAAATAAAAACCTTAAATGATGTTACTGAAACAAGCACAATTAATAATATAAAAAAACTTTATAGCACCTTTTTCTTACAAAGGGGGTAGCTCGAAGAGCTTTACAAGGGAGCGAAGAAAGGAAGAAATAAATAAAAACACATAGTGCAAAAGCTGCGCAATAAAACCAAGCAAACAGATCTGTCACAATGACGAGAAACGACGAATAGCAAAAGCATGTATGCCAATGAAATATTTGAAAGATAACATTACAACACACAAGGCATCCGACCAATAAAATGTCCAGAAATAAACAGCACATTATGTGAAACAATAAAACCAGACAGGGGAAGAGCGACAATTAGTTTATAGCAATGCTGAATAAGTAAGTTTTCAATTGTTGTTTAAAAATTTTCAGAGTTTGCATCTCTTACAGCCTCGGGTAGCAGGTTCCATAGTTTTGGGGCAGAGTTAAATAAAAGGCTGAGCTGCCAATTTTGTTATTTGTGTGAGAGTTTATATTTAAAAAACCAGCGGCAGAGGATCCAAGAGGCCGTGAAGGATTATAAAATGACAAAGATTCAGTAATGTAGGCCGCTCCCAAACAATCAAAAGAACTTTAATATCAATGCCAGAAGACACCGGGAGCTGAAACTGGGGTGATGTCCTCTCTCTGTCTCATTCTAGTTAAAAGCCTGGCAGCAGAGTTCTGAATTAATTGTAGATTATCAATTGATTATTTTGGAAGAGAAGAGAGAATTGCAGTAATCTAATCTACTCGATAAATGCATGAACAGGTTTTTTTCGGCATCTTGTTGGACTAGGAACCACCGTACCTTAGCAATATTTGTTAAATGAAAGAAAGCTGCCTTGGTCACCTTTATGTGGGATTTTGAAACTTACCTCTGAGTCTATGATAACACCCAGGCTTGTGACTTTTTAACCTGTCGAACCTGCGAGAACCAGCTCTATTTTCAATTGTGGGCCAACTAATAAAATGTCTGTTTTCTTCTCCATTTAATTTAAAAACTTGTTCTGCATCCACTTATTTTTTACAGCCAGACAAGCTGTTTATTGTCCGTATCTTCCACTGCAATCATTAAGAAACACACATTTACCAGGTGGCTGCTGCATAACCGCTCTCCACGCCTTTCCAAGAGAAAGCCTTGGTCAAAAGAACAAGATGCATCATCACAATAAAATGCATTAATAAAAATAAAAATAAAGACACAATAGCTATATTTGAACCCACATACCTGCAGTCATTAAGAAACACACATTTGCCAGGTTGCTCCTGCATAACCACTCCCCACACTCGTGTAGCATCATGAGCAAAGTCACTACATGCTTCACACTAGCATAAAAAAACTCCACAGCACACGCTGGCATCGACGCAACACGGCAGCCCTGCTGCTCATATATTTCGACATGTTTTCCTTAATTAGTGGGTTTCTGCATAAAGAAACACACACAATTGTAACTCTAAACCAGGGGTGGCCAACCAGTCAGAGACTAAGAGCCACATTTTTTACTGTGTTACCGCAAAGAGCCACATCATACACATGGGCACACATGAACATCACCCCATCCCTTCCTCTCTCAGGAAGTCAGCCAGATTTATTGTAAATGTCACACACCAACATGATAATGACAGAAATTGACTCCTACAGTACTAAGACCACAGGCCAGTCATTTTCAACAATGACCGTTGTGTGCACTGTCTCACACACACAAACTCTCAGTTCAACCAAGTCCACAAACAAAAATATAATAATTTACAATAGAGTTTTTCTTTTACTATGCATGTTGCTTAGTGGGACTTCTGGCATTCCTCTTCAAATCTGGCTTGTATTCTGTTGTTGCCACTCGAAGCAATTCTTTCACATGGGTGTCAGTCAGAACAGATGGATGCTTTGATTTCACATGTTTCAGGGTATAAAACACAGACTTGCAGACATATGTTGACCCAAACATTGACAGCATCATAAGCGCAGCCCGTTTGACATTGGGCTATTTTTCCATTGGCACACTTTTCCAGAACTCAATGGTCCCTTCCCTTAAAGCAGGTTTCAGCTGGTCCTCCTCACAAAGATCGATCATCTCCAACTCAGCCGCATACTCATCTGTGACTAGCGGGGCTTTCAAACAGTCCGTCTCCGCATTAAATGGGTCGACGAGGAACGTAATCTGTTTCCTTTTCAGTTGTAGGTCACGGAACCCAGGTCACAAAGCTTTCGTGCACGTTTTCAACCAGTGTTGCATATCTGGCTCTTTGCTTATTCAGGGTGGCGCTGCTGACTTGCCCGCTGGCTTTTAGCAGAGTGGGAAAATGCGTTAAATGCCCCTACTGGGAAACTTTGCGGTATTTTCATCTCATGCACATGCGTGTTTCACGAAAATACCGTATTGAACTCAAGCGAAGCGAACACGCACATTAAAAAAACACAAACACAAACTTCGATATGAACGTAAGAGCCGCATGAAACCAGGCAAAGAGCCGCATGCGGCTCGGGAGCCGCGGGTTGGCCAGGCCTGCTCTAAACAATTACAGTGTCGATAGTGTCGACAGACATGTCGAAAGAATTACAGAAAATTAACACAAGAGAAAGCCTGGGTGAAAACAGGAAGTGACGAGCACTGGCGCTCACCAAGTACAGCTTTACAAAATAAGACTATGGCGATACTTTCTGTTATAACCCAGAATATCTCCTCTTTTGTAGGAAGGTGACCAATCTTTACATGACAATACACTCAATGTCATAACAACATTATTAACATATTTCCAGCATTCTTATATAATATGGAAAATAACCCCAAATTACCAAAAAATAAATCCACAAGAGATTTTACATGGATATACAATGTCTTGTTACCATAGTGACAATGAATTTTCTCTCTGTTATATAAGAGCAGAAACAGTTGAAAACACATCCAGAGAGGCCAACCCTGGTCTCAAGGCACTCAAGGAGGGAATTGAGATCAATTGCATCAAAAGGAGGGATTTGAGATCAATTGCATCAAAGGCAGCACTGGTATTTAATAGAAGGGTTATGTTGGCATCAGTGCGAACCCTAAGATCACTGACAACTTTGGCGAGGGCTGTCTCGGTTCCCTGAACCCTGACTGAAACTTTTCTAAAATATCAGTTTGTTCAGGGAATTATTGATTTGGTAAAAAATGGCCCTTTCCAGTACCTTACTTAAAAATGGGACATTTGATATAGGCCGATAGTTATTTAATTCATGAGTATTATAGCTGCAATTTGAAATGATTTCAGAAAACATCCAGGTTCAAGTGTTAATGATCTTTCTAACTATTAAAATGATTCTTAAATGTTGGGAAGACTCGGTCCAGGCACCACATGGAAAACACTTTCATTCACAAGCCTATATGGTTCCTGATGAGAAATAGTGTTGAATTCCGACACGTTTGCAGTATTCTTGCTAGGTTGATTAACATCATCATTTATGACAAGCTCTTATTAATGTAATTTTGTTGTTAAAGAAAATTGCAAATTCATCACATCTAGCGGAGGCTATTTGGTCCGATCCATCACTGACAGGGTCAGGACTGAGCAACCGGTTTATAGTTGTGAGTAGTTTTGCTCTTCTGTCGGAGCAAATGGCCAAGTTAAAAGATATTATTTGTTCCTTGTAAATATTACGATGCACTTCTAGACAAATTTGTCTCCACTTTCTCTCTGCTGCTCTACTGTATCTCTTTCTCTGTCATCCATGGAGATATTTTATTGAATTACCACTTTTTTTTCCCAGAGTGGTGTAACTATATTTATATTTGTCAAGTTGCTATTGAAAAAGTCTCCCATTTCAGTTACTGAGCCGTTGATATCAGATAGCTTGGACACAGTAACCAGTTCAGAGAATTTCCGCTGAGTTTTGATATCTAATGATCTTTTAAACCTAACAGTAATTTCCTTTGAGCACGTGGGTGCCGGTAGGAGGGCATCGAAAAATACAAAAACGTGATCAGAAACGGTGACGCCAATCACAAACATTTGCAACATTTTAACGTTTTCACATCACTAGGTCAAGTGTTTGCGAAATTATTGAAATATTTATTAAAATCACCAGGAAGTACAATCCTGTCGTGGCCCAGTATGATGGACAGAAATTCAGAGAATTCAGACAAGAAACAAGGGTTGTGCTTGAGAGGACGGTAAGTAACAGCACAGAGGACAGGGTCTGTGCTGTACAGTTTGAATAAAAAGGACCTCAAAGCTTATAAAGTTATTGACAGATGACGTACATTACAATACATTTATAGTGCTTTTTATATACAACAACAGCAAGTCCACCACCACGGCCACTGGGACTAGGCGAGCTAAAGATATCATATTCCAGAGGACAAAGCTCAGCAAACTGGCTGTAATCATTTGGCTTCAGCCAAATCTCAGTTAACACACTTTACTCAGAGCTATGAGCAGTCCAACATAAACATCCATATTTTTGCAACGTGAAGGCTACTGATTGGCTAAGACATCTCGCAATGGTTAAACCTTTTTATACAACCCCATGTTTCACAAGGAAATACATCCCATTAAGGAAACAATGATACCTGTAACATTTGTGGCAGCTGCATGATCATAAAGGATATCTCATAACCCACTGTAGACAGTATATTATTCTTCAAGTCGTTCATTCATTTTACTCATGACAGCTACGCAGGCTCAGGATTGGATAGAAATGAGGAGCTCTCCACTGGACTCTAGGAGCCAAATGACTCAGTAGTTCATTTTACTGAATGGGAGTTAATGAAGTCACTAAAATGAACCGGTTATCACATCACTAATTGAAATGTATGGTCTAGACATGCTCTATATAAAAAAGATAACATTAGTAACTGATAACTGAGAAAACTTTGATATGGCGCTATATAGATAAAACTCAATTGAATTTAAATGGGTAAAAAAGCAAACTAATTATATACTGAATATATATATATCTGTAGACTTGAAATGTTATTCAAGGAGAAATAGAACAGCAAAACTACAAAAATATGCATACTTGTGTATATTTCCCAGTGCATTTTGGGCAAAAGGCAGACTTTTTCTGCAACTCCCCAATGCAGCTCCTGCAGCCAGCATGTGAATCCATGGGGTCAAGTATTGATTAATTGTTTAAATTATTTTTTTCATGATGTGGAGGTCTATTCTCTTCATGGTTAAGAATTAAATTAGTTGCATTGATATCTTTATTGACCCCTTACAGCCCAGCCAGGCTCCTAAGATCAGCTGACCAGACTGAAAATCAAGGGTTACCGTGCGTTTTCAGTTTCGGCCCCATGGCTTTTGAACAGCCTTCCCCTCAGTGTGAGATGGTCAGACTCCACTGCAGCTCTTAAGTGCCTCCTTAAAACACACTTTTACAAATTGGCCTACACTTAACGTTTTCCTTTTTCACTTTCATATTTCCTTTTTATATTACAATTTTATGGTATTTTAACTTTATTGTCATTAAATATTTGTCCCTTGTGTTGTAGATGCTGCTAGGTTTTTAAATCGAGGCAACTCCAATCAGGAAACAGCTGAGCGTCTCACCACCAGCGTCGGTTATCCTCTGCTCGTCCAGAGGCTTGCAACTACCGAACCCAGCATTGCTGTGACAGGAACCAGTACATCTCTGCCACTACTGTCGGGTCATCCATGGTCCGTCACGTGTTGTTCCCCAAAACACAAACTTTCTGTCTGCCTTACAGATATTTGCCCCCACGCTAACCGTCACTTCCGGCAGCACAGTACTGCTTCCATTGCGATTGCAAGGTGTGATTTCCGGTCTGTTACTATTTTGGTGACTTAAAACTCAGCCGTGTTCACTAGTTACACATCTCAAAAGGTCAAAGGTCAAAGATGTCTTTATTATCCCCTAAGGGCAATTTGTTCTACAATCAACAGTGGCAGCCCGAGCAACGACCACATTACACAACAACACAGCAACAACAACACAACCAACAATCACATCGCACAATTTAAAAAGCCAGTGGCCGCAGGAACAAATGAGTTTTTAAGTCTATTTGTCCTGCACCTTGGCAAACTGTATCTGCGGCCAGATGGAAGCAACTTATACTCCTCACACAGGGGATGGCTTGGATCAGCCAGGATTGACTGGGCTTTCGTCAAAGTCCTACCTTTGTATAACTAAGAGAGGTCATTTAAGGGCATCTGGCTGAAAAGACACTGTAGCAGCACAGATACCCCATTTGTGGACAATTTTACTACATTCCTGAACCAACCACAACTATTCCAGCGTGATGGTCTCTAATCTTGGAATATTGAACTGGCCCTGCTCTAATGCAAAGGCATATGACATTGCTCTTCCTCCTACTGAGAATCATCAGGCTTGGTATGAACTCTCAACAATCTCCATCACAGTATCCTCCCATCACTTTTTAGTGCAAAGGGTGTTTTGACTGTGCCAGGCCAGCTCAAACTGCTAGCTCTCATCTAATAAGGCCTATACTCCATATAAAGCCACCAGCCCTCACCCTTCCTTACTTTGCCTAATCCTGCTGGTGCAGCAGTACCAATTGTTATTACCTCTAGAATATTTTCAAAATGCTAAACAAAAAAATGCTGTCAATGCTACAAATTTAATTACAGTCTCTCTGTGGCCCTTTACCATCCTGGCCGCAAAGCACCAGGCTTCTTTACTTAAGATGTGTCTTTTTAATGTAAGATCACATACAAACTGGATAAAATAATTTAGGATTATAGTTTTGAGTTCGTTTTAATGGCTCCCTAATCCTAAAACAGAGTGTAAACCAGTGGCTTTACGTGGAGCATGTAGGTCCTCCTACCAACACAACAAGGAAATACTGGTATACTGTATTATGCAGCTGGATATGGAAATAAATTCCAATTGAAGTTATAGACCATCAATCCTCTGAGGAGCAAGTTTTACTTGCTATGATTTAAAATATTTTATTGATGTATGTTCTGATTGCTGGTACGGAAAAACTATTTTTCTTCAGCTCAGTGCTAAAGGGAAGGTCAATAGTGTCATTAAAGTCAAAAGCCCATTTCATGTTCAAAATCTTGGTGTTGTTGTGGTCAAGCAAGAAATGCTCAACATACTTTTTTATTTTACTGTTGTGACATGTTCAGGGAGGACCCAAGTGCAGGACATGACAAAGTAACGGGAAAAGAATGTTGATTTATTTGGACCAGGAGATGAGGTGTGGGGCTGGGGGGAGAGAGGGAATCCACAGCAGGTAGGAGGAAGGCCAGAGGGGCTAGGGGAGGCTGGTGGAGTAGGCAAGGTTGATGGAGTCCATGGTGGGTAGCCCGAAAAGGGAAGGCAAAGCTGGCGGAGAATGCAGGTAGACAGGGCTTGATGAGCAGGTTGAGTGTCACTCTCCAAGAGAGGGATGAGCTCCCAAATCACAGGAGAACACGGTCAGATATGTACACAAACACAAAGTACTTTCAACAATCTAGACTGGAGGCCAAAGAGCTTGCTACCAC
>JAVQJF010004295.1:0-10478 GCA_036023855.1 Gadopsis marmoratus
CTGTAATGATAAATGATCAGGCTGTTGAGCTTGTGCAGCAGTACAAATATCTTGGCACTATAACTGATAATGAGTTGACCTTCGAGCCCCATGTGGACGCTGTGTGTAAGAAAGCACATCAGCGTATGTATTTTTATTGGAAGTTGCATAATTTTAAAGTTGATAACACTTTTATGAAAATGTTTTATTCTTGTTTTATTGAATCTGTCCTCACTTTTTTCTCTCTTCAGTTGGTTTGGGTCTTAGAGTAAAAAACAAGAACAGTTCCAGGCTGTCGTTAAGGTGTGCAGTACAGCTGCATGCGTTACCTTCACCGACCTGTCGTAGTTATACAAAGGTAGGACTTTGAAGAAAGCCCAGTCGATCCTGGCTGATCCAGGCCGTCCTGTGTGAGGAGTTTAAGTTGCTTCCATCTGGCCGCAGATAGTTTGCCACGGTGCAGGATAAATAGACTTAAAAACTCATTTGTTCCTGCGGCCACTGGCTTTTTAAATAGTGCGATGTGATTGTTGGTTGTGTTGTTGTCGTGTGATGTGGCCGTTGCTCGGGCTGCCACTGCCGACTGTAGAACAAATGGCCCTTAAGGGATAATAGACATCTTTGACCTTTGCTGGTTGTGTTGAATTGAACACGCGGAGATGATTTTATTTCAGATGAAATCAAAGTTTCCCCGTTTCAGAAGAAAAAACCCTTTTTATTTTCAACCTGTGACATTTACAACAAAAATACAGCTACATGTAAACGAGCGCACTGTGAGTTAGAACACGGCGGCTGAATGTTTTCAATGTGAATAAAATTCTTCTACATTTATTTTGAAACATTGACACCAAATTCAGTCTTTAACTGATTAATTTATTTTTCACTCATTTGATTTGAATATTGATTTAAATATTTATTAATCATAATTTAATCTAAATCTACATTTCTTTTAACACAGAACTTTTTTTCATTGTTACAACTTTATACAAATAAAAAGTGGCTTCGTGTTCTGGAAGGTTTCTTTAATTTGCTGTTGGCCGACCATGTGACTTTTCTCTGAAGATATTCATTATATTGGAACGTAGAAACACGCTGATCAGTATGCGTGTTGACCAGCAGCTGGAGATACATGTGGACTGTAGGCGACCAATCAGCTTTCAATATTTAAACACACAATATTTTTAACACAAGTTCAAGTTCATGCTGGAACAGGAGGTGACACTGCGTTTCCATGGCGACACACAGTTTCTCCTGCTTTCAGTCTTTGTGCTAAACTAGGCTAAACAGGACCTGGAGCTTCCTGAAGAAGCTTTGGTGCGATTGTTGGAAAAACTGTAAAGAACTGAAGGATTGAAGTTTGACTTTTTGGACAAATGAAAGGTTTTTAATAATGTCACGTCTTTCTGCTTTGTTATTATTTTGTCACCTTCAGCCACAACAAAACACATACTTGCTGTTTTTATTGGTCAAGCGAGATATTTTAAGAAACTTCTTCTCGTTAAAGAGAAAGCGAGAACACGTTTTGTTGTCACGACGACAGCAATAATCTGGTGCTCAGCCGAGATGAATCGCTGGATGACATGTGGGAACAGGTGACCTCTGTACAGGGAAAGATGATGCGTCTCCATGGTAACTAAATGGACCTCCCCTCTAGCAGCAGCAGCCTCAGAAGAGTCCTGGCTGCAGCAAGCAGCGCTCCGTGCAGCGCGTACTGCGCCGCCAGCGCACCGAAGCCGCGGTAAAAGCCAGCCACGCCCTCCTTGCGACGGATAGAGTGCAGGCAGTCGGAGAAGCCGTCGTACTGCGTGTTGACGGGCAGGACCAGCGGGCTGCCACCGTTTCCTGCAGTGACCACACCATCGGTGGCATCGATGATGGTGCGCGTACCCTGCAGGCCGAGGCGGTGCAGCGCCGTCTCCAGAGGAAACAGCATGATGTCGGCCACCAGAGACCCCGCCCACGCTGCCGCCAGCTCAGGGAAGTAGGTGTCCAGCGGGTTGGACTGGTCTGATCGCTGGTTCCTGCCCCGCTGGTGCAGCCACAGTGCCACCCTCTGGACGGAGGCGGCGATGGCGTATCGCAGGATGGAGTGCAGAGCAACTGGAAGCAGCAGAGAGCCGAGAGGAAGCAGACGACGGCTGTGAGGAGCTCCGACCCCCAACAACCGAGTCAAACCTTCACGGACACAATCCAGCAGACCGGAGGATGAGTCGTCACGGACGATCTCACTCTGTGGAGACACGAGAGGAGGCATCAACACAAGGGCCCTTTAGCAGCTGCTCTGGAGCTTTCGACAGAAGAGATGAACGATTCACGTCTGTCCTCGGAAACGAAACGTACTTCAAACAATGTGAGCCTTCGTGGGCTCCGAAACAAAGGAATAATAATAAGGAAAGCAGTTAAAACCAGACAGATGAATAAAGCGTCTTCCTAAATGTTCATAAAAACATTTTAAACTGATGTCAATCAATAATCAATAGTGACCTGGACGGTCTCGATGAGGCTGGCGCAGTAAAAGGGAAGAGCCACCACAGCTGTTAACCTGCGGGCGAGAGACAAAGACACAGAGTGAGAGAGGTTACAGTAATACTGCAGCTTCTGCAGAAGGATTCAGGTCACATGTTGATCTGCTGCTGTTTCTTTTTTATTCAGTAGAAGAAGAAGTGCACTCACCCTTTAAGCAGTAAATGTCCAGCCAACTGTTTCCAGCTCCACCTGTGAGGGAGCTCCCTGCAGACAGAACACACGCTGAGTACTACAGCAATACTACAGTAAAACTACAAACACTACAGTAAACTACAGCGATACTACAATAATAACTACAGTAATACTACAGTAGCATGCATAGAGTGGGTGGTTACCGTGGCAACGGCGTCAGCTCGCTGATGATGCCCTCAGCTCCCAGCGTGACGCCGTGGACGATGAAGGTGCTGCCCATCCCCTTCCACAGAGCCTTCGGGCCCTGAACACACCAATGCCACATTATTGATACCTGATTGCACCGATTCATTGATCAATACCACAATACATAACATATTTATATTCATTCATTACAGTTCATATTTTCAATAAGTAAAAAAAAACCTTTAAGATCAAATATATACATTAATTTATTCATAAACAGTCTTAATTTTATTTGGTATGTGATTCATATTCAATATAATATTAAATATATGATTCAATGTTGTGTTACATTGAATATTACATATATTGTTTAATATAAAATTATATATAACCTGAGCCTTGGTGATGGTGTACATGATGCTGACGGCGCTGAATGGAGTCAGGTGGTAACAGCGGGCGTGGTAGTTCACCTGAGACAAACAGCCAATCAGAGAGCAGCAGGAACAAACAGGGTTATGTAGATTGGGTTTACTTTAAAGAGGAATCGTTGATGATTTCTAAAGTAAATAACACAAATAATGATTCAATCAAAATATGATCAGGAACACCAAGCTGTAAATATATTAGAATTAAAAATATAATGTACATTAGTTCGTGTTAATTTAAAAAGGAGCAAATGTTTTGTGGATAACTCAAATTGCTGCAGTCAAATCTTTCATTTCCACATTTTGTAAATGAAAAAAAGGCAAAAGTCTGTGACAAAATCCAGAAATAAAGTTACATGGTTTTTATTTAAGGAAGAAAAACAGTCAGTTCTAACATGTGCTTATATCTCTACACTGGTTTAAAAAGGAATACATAGATCACAATAATTAACAGGGTTAATGATTCATATTTAGTGTTTTACACAGAAACACATTTCAATTCCTCCCAGTGACAGAGAGCCAATCAGGAGGAGATCAGGAGTTATTGATAAGAAGGTGAGCAGATACCTGACACTGTCTGCGGAAGACGATACAGGGGTGAGCGAGGACGTTCTCAGTGAACAGACTGCAGACAGACAGACAGATTATTCAGTGACCTCTATTTTGGAAATCATTGTTTCATATCCCAGAGTACCGTCTGTCAGGCTCAGCAGACTTCAGATTTGAAGATGTTCTGAGGATTGACAGATCTGTCCTGTTCGACTAGATGCTGCCAGACAATCATGACTATGACAATGATAAAGAAATGATTTCCAACCTGACAAGTCCAATTCCAAAGCCTGCAAATCGATTCAGCTGCTCTGCAATGAGAAAAAACATCATTAATATGACTCTAATACGACTTGTATTCTTTTTCTTTTATTTTGTGTGACGATTCTAAAAATGATGTCACATTATTTTATTATAAAACAGGTTAAGAGAATAATTTGTTCCCACCAGGACGAGAAAAGAAACATGAAATACTATTGGAAAGATAAAAATGTGCTAATTAGCAGGCTATCCAGGAAACAATTACCTGTTGCATTGAGTTCCTGCTTTGTCATTAGCCTGCTGGCTAGCCACCAGTCAGTCTGTTAGCTAAATACATTCCGCTTACTTTCTATTCTATGATTAGCCTGTAAGCTAACGACCAGGTAGCATGATGTTTCCTTTCAGTGATCCTTGTTGACGTTTGCCTGCTAGCTGATTAGCATTTTTATCTTGCCATAACGTATATAGACTCCCGTCCGTTAGCTATGTGGCTGTTAGCTTGTTCCATTCACTACCAGTTCTATCGTTAGCCTGAGAGCTAACTTACCATGTCACCCTGACAGAACAGTAACTTTAAATGAATTTAGCCGTTAGCGTGTTCCATTTACTTTCCATTGTAACGTTAGCCTGCCAGCTAGCCATCCTCCGACCATCCACATCTACCTACCAGCAGGCGGTACGCCCGGCTGCGGAGCATCCCAGCCGGCTGCAGATCCGGAACCTCCGGGCTCTCCCAGCGGCTCGTCGTAGTGAGGTGTCCGCTCTCCGTGGTGCAGGTTGCGGCTACCAGGGATGTCCGGTGGCGTGGTGACCCAGTGGTGGTGCTGCTGCTCCGCGGGGCCTCCGGCGCTTCTGACCGGGTAGCTCGCTCCGTACAGCGGGTCGTCGCGGCCGCGGTAACCGAGCCCGTCGAAGCTGTCCGGCCGCCTGGAAGCCATCAGAAGGTCGGTGCTGAGATCCGGTAAACGGATGTTACAGGTTAACGGAACACATTCACGTCCCAGTAAAATAACTGGAGAAATGATTTAAAGGAGGAATATTCGTCCCTGATTGATGTGACCCGCAGCAAAACATCCATCTGTCAGCTGAACACCCGGAAGTTTTTCTCCTTTATTTCCGGCAGTTTGACGGCTCATTACTGCGCCCACAGGTCGGCAGAGGACTGACAGTCTGTTTCATGTCCACATAAATACTGTACTGTATATACAGTATATTATATATATACTGTATATATGTATATACAGTATATATAAAATATACAATATATGTATATACAGTATATTATATATACTGTGTGTGTATATATATATATATATATATATATTTATTTTAAAATCCTCCTGCAGGTGGTCTGCTCCTCCTTCCAGCTTGGGTCCTCTACCAGAGGTCTGGGAGCTTGAGGGTCCAGTATCTTAGCTGTTCCTAGGACTGCACTTGTCTGGACAGAGATCTCAGATGTTGTTCCTGGAATCTGGTGGAGTCACTCTCCCAGTCACAGCCCCAAGTGTTCCCGTTACCACGGGGACCACTCTACCTCCCCTATATCTTTTCTTTTTTCTCTCTCTACCCAACCGGTCGAGGCAGATGACGCCCACCCAGAGCCTGGTTCTGGTTCGGGTTCTGCTCGAGGTTTCTGCCTGTTAAAGGCAGTGTTTCCTTGCCACTGTCTCCTAGTGCTGCTCATGGTGGAAATGTTGGGTCTATACATATAGAGTTGGCTTGGACTTGCTTTATATTAACAAGTGCTATGAGATAACTCTGTTATGATATAGCACTATAGAAATAAAATTGAATTGAATCATAAAGCCATGCCTTCTATCAAAGGGGTCTGATGGGGCTCCTAGGGCTGGGGAGGGGGATCTTGAGCAAAAGCACCAAAACATGCTTGTTTCCTGAAGCACCTCCATGTTTCCCCAGCTGGGTGCGGACCCGTTGGGCGTTGCTGGTGGTGTTCTGGCTCGGCTGGTTGGGGATGTTGGTCGGCGCCGTCCTCATCATCCTGCAGGCTCCACGTTGCAGAGATCTGCCCACCACCAACTGGTGGAACGACGGCCCGCTGTACACCATCGGAAACATCCAGGCCTTCACCGATGCCCACAGCCTGAAGGGTGAGAAGGTCCAGCATTTGCATGGCCTTCTGGGAGATTAAAAGACTAACAGCAGTTAAGGGGGGGGGCTGGATTTTTTAGCCCTTCTTCTAAATAACTTTGTGTAATTCTGCTGACGACACGTCTGCTGACATTTAGCAGAAGTGAAACAGTTTGAATTTGCTGTGAATGAACAGAAGCAGCAGTCGGAGCCCTAGTCAACACATTCTCCTGTCAACTGTGTCCTGTAGCACCACCATCATGGTAATGTGTCCAACGCAGAACTAAACACATTTCCATCAGTCTCAGCTGCACTCTGTTCACTGCTAGTTAGCTAATGTTAGCATGCTAACACTGTAAACTAAGATGGTGAACTTTAAACCTGCTAAACATCAGCATGTTAGCATTTAGCTCAAAGTACAGCCAAACAGAGCTGCTAGCATGACTGTAGACATAGTCAGGCTAGCAGTTTTGAAGCCCGTTTGACATAGCGGCCAAATTGTAAATACAATTTCCGAGTCACGTGATGCACACTGGCCCCGAGAGACTTTTCCCCACAGACTGATGTTGCAGAGATGTACAGATTAAGTATATAGTCTGTTCCGCTCTCCGGAGCAGAAGGTGGTGGTAATGCACCCGGATGCCAACCGCTAAAACTAGAAGAAGAAGAGGTCTGTAAATCAGAGGATCATTTATTTTGGTCCCGACTCCAGCTCCACACTGAACACATCAATATCTCGCAATCTGGAAGTTATTAAGATGGAATTCAGACACAAACTCCAGCTGTCCAGTGTGCTTGAAGGAATAGTTCAATTTTTTGGAAAAAAGATTTCCTACATTTCGTCTCTGTTCAGTCACAGCTGATGTGTCCTCCTCTTCTTCCTCCCGCTCTCCTCCTCCTCAGGCCTGGAGCAGAAGATCGGCAGCCTGTCTCAGCTGAAGGTTAAAGGTCTGGTGGTCGGGCCGATCCACGTCGCTCCGGCAGACGAAGCCATGAACCTGAAGTTTGAGGAGATCTCCCCCGAGGTCGGAAACCTGGATCAGTTTAAAAGCCTCGTCCAGGCCGCTCATAAGGGGGGTGAGGACAAAAATCAAGAGTAATTATTGATTAGATTCAAACATTTAGGGTTAATTATATGACAGTTTTACGGGATTATTGAAGCAATTTTTCACAGTTTAGGGTTTTTAATCCAAATGTCACAAAAGATCCATTTACACATTTGAAGTCTGTTAAATGACCTCTGACTCACCTTAAATTCTTTTATTCAAATGTACAATTAAAGGTAGTCATTTGTGTTTCGTTTAGTTAATTAAATTCATGAAATTAAAGGTTCTCATTTAGTTTTTTGGTTAATAACAAAGGCAATACGCTTCATTATAAATACAAGGTTTTAATATGAGGGTATATATGCAAAAGGTTCACTTTAAATTAAGGGTGTTGCTTAAGGTGGTCTAAAATGTATTGTATAAATGTGTTTTCTCCATTGACAACTCCCTGAAATAACTTTAAAGAGTTTTGGTGTTAACGGAGGAGAGATTAATGTAAATGTGGAAAAGTTGTAAAAGTTATTGTAAGGAATATGTGGTTTATAGTTTTTGCTTTTTATTAAAGACCTTTCACAGGACACATCGTATGTATTATAATATATCCTATGAAGAAACATACCTGTTCAGTTTATGTGTCATATGTTTCTGCAGGTATTTCTGTGGTTCTGGATTTGACTCCAAACTACCAGGGCTCATCTGGACCCTGGTTCTCCAACATCAGTGTGACCAACGTGGCCGAGAGACTGAAGGTGAATTCTCACTCAACAACAAATACAAACAGGAAGTTATAACACACATTTCTAGGGAGGCCAGTGAAACTTAAAGGCCGATTCAGACCAAAGAGTCTGGACAAGCTGACAGCGCTTTCAGCATAGTTTTAATCCTGTTTAACAAATACAGGATATAAAAGTTGTAGCTCACAGCTAACGTCTCCATGGAAACATGGATACTTTCTGCTTACATGCATGATCTATCACATGATTTCCCCCTAAAAAGAGATGTGAAGGATAACGGTGTTTCTCCTCAGTCCGCTCTGGTGTTCTGGATGAAAGAAGGTGTGGATGGTGTGCAGCTCTCGGGGGTGGAGCGGGTGGCCGGCGTGGTGCGGTCTCTGTGGGCCGACATCCGAGCCATCGTCCAGAATGGGACAGACGAGCGTCCCAACAAGAGGTGAGACACCAAGCTATCTGTTACTGTCAGTTACTGGGACCTGGTCCAGCTCGCTGGCCGGCTGGACCTCAGCAACATGCGTCCAGTTTAAAGAAACAAAACGAAGGGAAGAAGAAAAGAAAATCCACAGAACTGAAGTGGTTGTCACATAAAACAAAATCTGTCCAACATCTCAGAATCCCCTCCGCACTTCTACATCCTCACAACTTACAACATGACAGAACAGGATTCTGTAGGATAAACCTGAACCTGGATCTTCATCTAAAGACGTGCTGAGGTCATTTTTAACAACGAGGCAAAAGAACAATAATAATGTTTGAGTTAACAGGACGAGACGATATACAACTACAAATATCTGAATATTTGGGATGTTAAATTCTGTTAAATGACTACAGGTGCTTCTGTTAGAAAACAAATCTTTACACTTTCATGGACGGAGGAACGTTTAGCGACATCTGAAGACAAAAGTCCAGCTTGAATTAAACACAACCTAAAAACCTGGATGATATAAAATAAGGTCTGATGTGTGTTCCAGAGTCCTGATCGGCGTCACAGAGCGCTCCTCGGCTGAAGACGTGTCCGACCTCCTCTCCTCCACTGGCGTCGACCTGCTGATCTCTAGGGTCCTCCGCCCTGGCAGCACGGATGCCACGGAGCATGCTCAGTCCGTCCGACTCTTGTATTCAGCCCACAGCCAGACCAAGCTGGCCTGGAGCCTGGGGGGGCGGGCCGAGGGTCACCTGGCGTCGCTGGTGGGCCAGGGTCTGGTCAAACTGCACCAGCTGCTGCTGCTCACGCTGCCCGGGACGCCAGTCTTCAACTACGGAGATGAGATCGGTCTGATGGATGAGGCGAGTGTTTAAAGTTGCACAAAACCTGTGAACTTTAACTTTCAGTTCATCTATAATGATTCTCCAAAACTCATCAGGATTACTGATTAGTCTCTACTGATTGATTGGTTCCATCCCCTCCTCCTGATTGATCTTGACAGTTTATCCTCTCTGTTAAAGGGCACCAAGTTTCCCAGAATGCTTTGGGACTCTGACGAGATGCTGAATGGGACTCTGCAGGTAAACCAACACAGCGTCAACAAAACAGAGATACTGCAGAATAACATGAACACTGAGTACACGCAGTAACAGCAATACTATTATCATTATTGGCAGCAGTATTGACAGTACTAGCAGCTGTAGTAGTGGTAGCAGTAGAATAGTAAAACTAGTAGTAGTATTAGTAGTAGCAGCTTCATCTGTATTTCTCCCACTCCTCCTGGTACTGTTACTAGCAACAGTATTGTGATTGATTGATCAGTACTGTATTGATCTCTTTGTACAGGAAGAGAGGGCTGAGCGTCTGTCCTGTCGCAGTTTTTTCCGCGGTCTGAGCGAGCTGCGTGGTAAAGAGCGCTCCCTACTGTTCGGAGACTTCCTGATCCTCTCTAACTCCTCCTCCTCACTGGCGTATCTGCGGGTCTGGGATCAGAGCGAGCGTTACCTGGCCGCCTTCAACTGGGCGGAGGAGGCGGCGCTGCAACTGAGCCATGCGGCGCTGCCACGGCAGGCTGCGGTCGTCCTCAGCACCAACAGCAGCGTCCTGCCAGCAGACAGCATTGTGGACCTGGCAAAGCTCTGGCTCGGCCCTGGGCAGGCCGCGCTCCTCAGGTTTCCTTTCGCTGGATAGAGTTCAGATTGAGCCGCTATCTCCAGATAACCTGACGATTAAAGCTCCGTTCAGACGGGGTTAACATCCCCGCTGGATTTCACTGTAGTCACATGATCTGGTAAATGTGTTTCCGCTTTCTGGTTGATGTGATTGGGTGACCGGCCTCTGTGTTCTGTGCAATCTGTCAAATCAAAAATAAAAGCAAAGCAAAGTCTGAAGTCTTATGTCCTTCGTGTGCATCTCAGCTGAACGTTTTCCTGCTGACGTCTCAACACACTTTAGATAAAGCAAACAATTCAATTCAGTTTTATTTCTATAGCTCTACATCATAACAGAGTTATCTCATAGCACTTGTTAATATAGAGCAAGTCCAAGCCAACTCTATATGTACAGACCCAACAATTCCACCATGAGCAGCACTAGGAGACAGTGGCAAGGAAACACTGCCTTTTAA
>JAVQJF010004296.1:0-11315 GCA_036023855.1 Gadopsis marmoratus
AAACGGCGCCAGTATGCTCACCCAGCCGTCGATCGGCCAGCCTTCCCTGGCCGCGACGATTTCGAACGCGTGAAGAAACGCCTCGGGATCGTCCGTGGGTCCCATCTTCGGCAGGCACTTGCCGGCCCGAACAACGACTGTATGACTTCAGTTGCTTCATGAACCAACTCACTGAACTTAACTGTATTATCTTGAACTTGCAGGAAAACTCTATTCACTTTGAATTTCTGGGACTCCGTTGTTTTCTTCATTATTAAGTGAAGTGCATTGTGAGGGTACATGACTGCTGTGGAGGGAGAAGGAAAGGAGGATCAACCAGCCTGGTTCAGCCAGGGGTCTTCCCAACCACAGAGGGGGAGGTCAGATTCACTGCAAAGCAGTACACACAGAGACGCATATCAACAAAAATTGTCTGTTTTAATCACCCAATCTGGGATTGCTTTAACTTTCCAAAACCAACAACCTGACAATCATGCCCACATCAAGCAGTTATTGGAGTGCCTTTGACACACAACAACGTCTGTCTCTTTTCATATGAACAACTGAGTGTGAGACACCATGAGCCCAAACCTCTGAGGAGAGATTATCAATTTGTGCGCCTTATCACCATTTCCTCAAGTCAGTTCCTCTTCTTTGGGCTCAAGTGTTCTTGCTTTTGAGACTATTTCTGTTGTTGTCGCCACTACAGCTGGAACAAGCAATGAATAATTAATTTCTTGGCCAAAGCTTTCAAAACCTGAAGAGTTGAATGAACCTCTCTCAACTAAAAATGTGTGTGATTATCACTGCATATATCAGCTAATGTTAGCAAGCCAAGGGTGTCATAGAAAACTGGAAGTGCTCTTTCTAAGTTAGAGATAAGAGTTGTGTTTAAATGCACAGGTGCACAGAGAGCACTGTTGTCCCAGAGAAAAACAACCTTTGTACTGCGGCACTCACACAGCAGCTAACCCATAAGAACATACGTACAGTATGTGTCTGTTTAATGGAAGCCATTAAAGTAAGTGCAGGCTTGCTTGTCATTTCACTGCAAGCGCATGTGATGTAGCAGGATTACAGGTCTCCCTGCAGGCCGCAGCCTTCAGCTCATTCTATGGCAGGTCTTTTCTAGAAGGGATATTGATCTGAGACTTGATAGCTGTCTAGCTTTTGCACATTTCCCTCCATTGCTTTAACAATATTAATAACCACCTCAGTGTTTGCTTTAAGAACAAAGACATGCAATTACAGCACACACTTCTAATCATGGCATATGTCAGAGCTGTTGGTTACAGAGGTGGGCCGGTTTACTATGCAGCTCTGGGTTTATGTGTTCCTCTTATGTGCCAGTGACTGTGTCAGGCAGTGAAACAGAGCTGGCACTGATCCACAGCAGCTTTCTGGGCTCAACTGCAGCGGCTATGCTCTGCAGTATCCTGTCCATTATCTTACAGGGTTTCACTGCAGCTGAGGTCAATAACCATCCGGGCCAAACAACTGTGTGTTACTACGGCGGCGAGCATTTGGCCGTGAAAAGCCCTGGTGTTGGCAAAACTGAGAGTGCTGCAGCACAAGTAAGATCTGTTTATGTGCTATCCAGTCTTAATTCACATTCTCTGACATTAATCATCAAGGTCTGCTCCTGGTAGTTTGTAGAAGATGGTTTAGTATCAAGATTTCTACAAGCGGAGTGTGACAGGCACCTAACACCCAACTAATGGCTAGACAGATTTTAGAGGAGAGGAAGGCTACATGTAAAAAAATACATTCGATAAATATCCCCACCTCTTTGTATGTGTGGACAATTACACATGTTGCAGCAAGATCACTAGATTCTAAACGGTTCATAGGAAGCCCCAGATTACTGGTTGTTACAACAGTGGAAAAAGACTAATAGACTTCAACAATGTTGCATGTTATGTCGTCAGACTGAGAAAAACACACGTCTGATTTGGGAGCATTCACACATCTCCTTTGGGCATGTTAGGCAAAAGAGAAAGAAATTCCTCAGAAGGAAAAAAAAATCATCAATCAGTCTCCCTCTCTAGTCTTAATCCATAGGGCTGACTAGTAGCGACTTAGTTTTCACTAGTGGAAATGTCATTTCGACATGTCGAAATGTTAATTAAAGATATCTGTAAATCAGTTTTGACTAGTCGAAATGTAATTTCCACTAGTAAAAATTACATTTCGACTAGTCAAAACTGATTCATAGATATCTTTAATTCAATTACAGATATCAGTAATTGCTTTTTCACTAGTAAGAATAATGATTACAGATATCTACAATGTAATTTTGACATGTTGAAAAAGGGATTGTGACTAGTGGAAATGCATTTCCGATATGTTCGACATATCAACAAACCATTTCGGATACGTGGGCGTCACATTATAAGTAACACAAAGCCATTGGTCGTATTTTAAAAGGCTGTGTCTAACTCATGAATATTCAACAAAGGCTAATACTTTGTGAAACTGTGCTCTATTTTCCGTTGCCAAGTTTGCCAACACATCTGCTGCTCCACAGTCCAGTAAATCGCGGTAAAGCACCAATAAATTGGTTTACTAGTCGCCATCTCAACTCAAAAAATAAGAAGAAGATGATCATGGTGGAGCAAGTGATTATTACAATCCAACGGAAATGTTTTGCGATTGATGTTGTTTCCGGTCAGAGGGAACTACGCGCCACAGACGCTTCGATTGTCAACATGACGAGAATTGTTCACCAACTTTCTACAGAGTCGGCAGATGCCGATTTGACGGGTAGCAGAATGATACAGTTCAGAAGCAGCCTTTTGGATTTTCCTGGTATGGAAAACTTATGACCCGCCCTACTCTGCCTCTGATTGGCCAGTACTCTTTGCTTTGTTGGTTGGCATGAGAGTAAGCCAATCAGAGGCAAAGTAGGATGTGTCATTAGTCAAAATTACCATATTAGTTTCAGATATGTAGCCCAAATCAGCATATTAATTTCTGATATGTACCCTGATTAGCATATTAGTTTCGGATGTGTACCCTACTTGGCATATTAGTTTCGGACAAGTACCCTAATTGGCATATTAGTTTCAGATATGTAGCCCAAATTACCATATTAGTTTCGGATATGTACCGACCTCATTTAAGATATCTACAAATTCCTTTTTGATATCTGAAATTCAATTTTGACTAGTTATAAAAAGAATTGTAGATATCTTAAATAAAATTGTTACTAGTAAGAATGTAATTTTCACTAGTTTCAATTGTATTTCAGATATCTTAAATGTAATTCTAGATATCTGAAATGCAAATACAGATATCTACAATTACATTCTTACTAGTTACAATTCCAAGCCGACATATCACTAATTTAATTTTGACTAGTCAGATTTGAATTGTAGATATCTACAATTCCATTTATGATATCAGTAATGTAAGCACAATTTTAGATATCTACAATGAACATCGCAACTAGTAAGAATTGAATTGTTGATATCAACAATTGACATGTCTACTAATGAGAAATGAATTGATGATATCAATAATTGGAATTACAACTAGTCAAAATGACATTGTGGATATGTCGACTTGGAATTGTAACATGTCGAAACTGAATTAGAGATATCTTTAATTGCATTTGAATAGAAGTCAATGGTAAAAGTTGACTAGTTGTAATGAAGTTACAGATATTTACAATGAACATTTCCACTAGTAAGACATGAGTTGTTGATATCAAGAATGAACATTTTGACTAGTGAGAAATGAATTGTAGATATCTTTAATTAGAATTGCAACTAGTCAAAATGACATTATGGATATGTTGGCTTGGAATTCTACCTAGTGAAAAAGCAATTGTTGATATCTACAATTGATATCAGCCCTTCTGATTAAATGTTAAAAGGGCCTGGCATAGTTTGTCTCATGTCCAACAGCCGGGTTCAGGAAAAACTCAAATTCATTATAGTGCATACTGTATGAAATCAGCAACACATAATGTGCCCAGAAATGTTTCCGTCAAGGTAAATTTATTTCAGGGATCCACCCTCCTGCACTCAGGCACCAACGGTGATCACGCAGCTGACGTCCGTTCAAGTCTGTTAAGGGTCAGTGCTTGGGATTCAGGTGGGGGCCAAACTGGGCTTCAATCACCGTGACATCTACACCATTCCTTATCAGCTGCTGTGTCTTTTTCTTCCCATTACAGGTGTTTGTTCTGGATTATTCTATATTTTTGTCCCGCTTGCCCTCCCCTGTTTGTTTTCCCCTCCTCTAGCAATCACCTGATCCAAATCACCTTCCTCTCCAGCTGCTCTTCATTCACAATTAGCCCCAGTTCATATTTAGAGGCCAGGGTTCAACCCCTTGTTAACTTTTCCATGATCAAACCCTTTTTTGCCTCCACCCCTTTTGATTTGTTTGCCCAGTTTGACGGCCCAAGACAAACTTTAAATCATTTTTCCTCTCACTTTTCAGCCACATCTGCAGCGTCAGTGCCTCCGTTTGGCAGCTACCAGAAATTAAGAGCGTGGCGTGCCAAACATAGTATCAGAAATAATGAAGACAGAAATCCACGCTTGCTGAATACAGGGTTAACCATGTCCCATCACCCCATTAAGATTTAAATAAATTAGTGGAAACCACAACATAAATGCGTTAGGCATCTACCCAACTGAGGTGATAAGTCCATGGAAAGAACAGATGACAGAAAGGAAGAAGACAGCCTATTAATATTAATTATCAAATTTATCACGTCATTAGCACAACACTAAAAACAATTTGTCAGGATGCTGGAAAGCAGTCGGTTCGCGCTACTCAATGTAAAGAAAAATGCTGAAATTTGTCAAAAACCCAACAACCAGTTAAAGAGGGCTATAATTCACCAGATTCGTTGAAGCTATATTTTCAGAAAATTTTGCAAAACAGGAAACAGAATGTGCTTGAAACATTTACAGATGATTGTGTTGTCTCTTTATCTTTTTCCAAGAGAAATACCGTCTGTTGCAATGTACAAAAATGGGACTAGAATCAGTAGATAGGATAATAAAATTAACCAACTCAAAAGTGACTCAAACTGATTTGAATTCGACTACAGGGTGGCTCTAGTTGAAATAATCTAATCTGAGTTCATTTAAATAACCTGAAAATAAGAGCTGGTGCGAGGCTGATCTTTACCAGTGTCTCTCCACATCCACCATCAGCGGCATGTCAAACGCAACCCTCCCTACACTCCTCTTTCCCCACCGCCACCCAGTCTGTCTTTCGAAACACTGCATCTATAAGAGAAAAATGAGAGAGGCGACGTGGACACAGACGGAGGCAGGGAGGGGAAACACCCAGAGATGCTGTAAACACAAATCAAACAGCCTGCAGTGGTCTCTAAGCACCGCCACGATGTGTCCCTCTTGTCCTGACGAACACAAACCGCAAGACTGCCCCCTCGTCCCGTTTGTCACCTCTTGCAGACAAGAGAGGTGCATAAAGTTGTCGCCACCACTGAGAGAATATTCATTGTTTTACTTACAGCATGGTGCATTTACACACACAGTGGCATTTTCACCCTTCAGCCATCGTTTTCAGGAGCATCTGTGGAAGAGAGGTCGGATAATAGCACTCACTTTTGGGCTACTCTGCCCCACTCCACATGGGATCTGAACCAGACACTTCCTGATTACCGCTAGTAGGTCTCTAGAGGTCCATCCTTCACTCGGCTGTCCACTTCAATTACACACTGTGTGCAGTGAAGAAATACAAGGAAATCTGTTGTTCTGCCCTGAGTCATACAGACAGAAGATTCTGAGGTCTGCAAGCCCACCTATGCCTACACATGTGTGCATCATAGATGGCGTCCTTTATTATGGTCTGGACATTTTGTTAATGTTTATTTAAATGTCACTGAAGCCCATTCACTGATTCACAGAGAAAAACTGATTACATGATTTTGAAATACATGATTTTGACTGATCAAAGCAAAATATAAATAACGTGCGTGTGACACTGTAAGTGAAGTTGCTGTACCAACCGCCGGCCGGCTTACGTCACTTCAGGGTTTTCTGTTGGTGCGAATGCAAACAGGAAATAAGCTCTTGAAGGGTTCGCAGCTTCAGCGGGCAGTTCCTCAGAAAGTCCCCAGAACTGTTTGGTCTGAAAATACCTATCGACATGCAATGTGTTGTTGGATAGTTGGTCAGCTCAAGGTCAGCGCTGTTGTCTTTATACAACACAGGATTGCACAATGAAATGCATGTGAATTGCAGACAGGAGGCGTGTCCACATACCTTTGACCATTTAGTGTAGATGCAGTTTTTAATTTGCCAATATTTGTGGCATAATAAGATTTTAACAAATAATTTTGCCAGTGTATTTTATTGCCACTAATTTGATTTAAAATAGGTTTGGCTACCGAAAAATGGCACAAAGTCTAAGTTTCTTTGTTACTTTAAGTAAAGTGTTTTTTTTTATCTTTTTGTATTGCACAAGGCAGGACTAATGTTAAAATATTCTGAGAAAGAGACAAGACGCATTACAGTATCATGACTCCCACCATAGTTGGAAGAGTGTGTTTTTGCGCTTGTGACGACTTCTTTCGACTTCTTGATCTTCCTGGAGGCGGTTTTCTATGTCCATAAACAACTCAACTCTTTGTTTCATTTATATATATATTTTTTATCCTATGCACTGTACACACTCATCCTCTTGTACTTCACACACTCACTGACATCTGAGCAAGCAGTGAGAGACCTGCAGGCAGCGTGGTCCGAGAGGGTTGTGGTCTTCTTTGTTGAATGTGCAAACTGTGACTGACTGACACACACACACACACACACGATTACGCAATGAATGCATTATTCCATTTTAGTCAGTATCTAAGTATAACCTCAAACAAGGCACAGTGACAACACATGAGCTGTTTTTTCTGTCAAGACAAATAAGAGGGCTTCCCGACGATGGATGAGCCATAGGCGAGGAGGAAAGGGCTGACGAGATTTGATGGCACCCCGAATCCTTAGGTCGAAGTTCGTCGCTATTTATATGCGGAGGACGAGTACGGCTCTCCATCCTCAAAAGGTCAGTCTCATTAAACTCCATCTCGAGACCAGGGCAGGCCAAGTCTTCTCAAAAGAATAAGGGGTAGAAAAAACATACTTTACATGTAAATAGTTTCAGTGAACCAGTTTTCATCAGACGTCAAATGAGCAAAGTTGAAATTATTCAAATTAATGTTCGCTAAACACGGCCTTATGTGCAGAAATCCAAAGACACCTGACAGACTTGCTGTGCTTAGTTACAGTTGCTACGTTGCGTAATTTATACCAAACCCTACAGAGTCCAACCAGTTAATAAAGCACCAAAACAGCATGTTGCGATAGGTTATAAAGACATAAAATCAATTTAAAAGAGTGTACTCTTCATGGAACTGTGTGTTTTAGGTTCATTTTTCAAATGGTAAATGATGCATCAGAAGCCCAAAGACTGACAATAAATGAAAGCAGTTGATTGATAATAAGTAAGAGTTTGTAATTTGCTTCAGAAAAGCAGGTCAGTCATCAGTTACCTGATGCAGCAAGCCCTGATATTGATTAGCGCTGTGCTGGGCGTACACAATCAATTATTGTCACAAACATTTAGCTGCACTCTGGCTGCTTTATACCAAAGACGTCGTTTATATTTTTTACATTTTCAACAACTTGTCCAAAGTTTGTAGTCTTTTTTTGTTTTTGTTTTTATACATATATAAACTGGTCGGCGTGTTACTATCAATTATTACCACAAAATGTTGCATCAGAATGCATTTTCAAACTCGAGTAATTCACATATTCATGATTTCTTATGCGGAACACTGTTGCCAGATGGTATGTCAAATCTTTTATGCTCATTATCAGAAACTACACCCCCCTCCCCAATAGAATGTGATATTTTGAACGTGTCAAAGCGCTACTTGTACAATAATAGCAGTGCAGCGTAATGCATATTTGACATCATGTGTGTTTGGCACATGATAACCAAACGCACCATCGCGTAGCAAGGCAGCCTGTCGTAAGAGTCTCTCAGAGTTCGGGTAGCCAGAGACGCTGGATTGCTACAATCAATCTGAAGAAGCGTCTTGTGGTGGCGAAGTGGTCCTTGAGTCGAAACGATTCTCAGAATCATTCCTGAATGTGACTAGTGAGGCATGAGACAGGATGGAGGGGACGCTGTTCTAGTTATCACTTTTAATGCCTGAGGACGAGGACATATTGTAGCGCTCTGGGTAAAGGACAAGGCAGTTAACATGGACTTGTTCCTGTGAGGTGGTTAACATATATCACTCTAAAAGTTTTGTGTGTGTGTGTGATGTCAGTTCTGCAGCTATTAACAGCTATTTTGTATCCCCTCCCCCATACTTTTTTGTTCTAAATATACAATTATGCAAATCTATCTCGCATCAGACTATAGTTTCTACCCGACTCATGAAATCCACGTGTGACTTAATGGAAATACACAATTAAAATGTCTTTATTGCTGACAGACAACACACTCTCCTCCCCTTCCTGGTGATATTGTTTTATGATACAGATTAAAAGGGGGAAATAACAGATCACAAAGAGAATGGTCTTTCTAATAAAAGAAAAATCTTGTTTCCTCAGACGTAGTTTCATTGAGGGCAGACGTTGTGAGACGGATCATGGTCTCGGCACCCAAAAAGAGACTTAAAGCGGAATACTAGTGACAAGCGTCGTCCAAATCCAACAGTAGACTCGTGTAATGTCACTATATAGACAACCCAGGCAGCAATCATTACAATATTTATGAGGCAGCTATGCTATAACGGTGCACTTGACTGTAGTGCAATTGGGCAGAGGCCATGAATAATGATTCTCATATTTCCAATTAAGGTATATTAAATACTGAAGAATATGAGCAAATCTGTAAATGACATACCGAGGCCTGTGCAACATTAGTTATTATTAGAAACACCTCTTTATAATTCCTCATGAACCTTTTTAATGGGCTATGTACAAAAACACCAATGGAAATATTTGACTGGTGCACCGTACGTAAATAAAGCAAAATGTTCCTGCAGCAACTGAAACATCAAAGTGTTTAATATATGAGAATGTTTTTTTTTTTTCTTTTTCATAATAAAGCTGCTATCAGGATAGAACAGACTGCCTCCTCATACAAAAGGCTGAGACGGCAACACGGAGAAAATATCATAATGACTAATTGCATTTTAACATGTACAAATGGTTTATATTCAAAGCTGTGACTACGCTTTTAATCTTGTGAGCAAAGAACAATATTATTTCAAAATCCCACACAGCCCATGTGGGCTATTTTACATGACACGAATTAGTGGGGGTTTTAGTTTTTCAATTGCTCTGTGCACAGCAAACAAACTTTGTCATTATGGAAAGAATAACATCGGGATTTGGCTTGTATACATTTAAGAGGGGATCACACCATAAATTAGAAACGTGTAGTGTGTTTTGTGACAGTGGCGAATTAAACGCAGGCGCCGAGATCTGTTATTGAATTACACTGGAAGCCTGCTTGAGTTTTGAGGCTTTTTTTTTTTTTTTTTTTTTTATGAGACACCATGACATATTAAATGAAATTCACTGCAGTGGAATATATTAGGCTGCTTGTCAGAGAGAAAATAATAATGCAGTCATGGTTTATCAGTGCTTTCAAAGGCTTGTCATAAGTGATGAAATATGGTAATTGTATTTTTAATATCAGGACCAAAGTGGGGGTGGCGAATGATGCAGCGTTCTTGGTAAATCCAGGGATTTAGGAATAAATCATTATGGTTCATGTGAACTGCCGGCTTGTTTTTAAAGGCACCTAATGGATAATAACACTGTGTACACATGCCTCAACTTACTTTCTCTATGCATGCTTGAAATTACACTTATAAATTATATTTTATAGCGGTAGTGGAGGAAGTATTCAGATCCTTAAGTAAAAACAAGCAATAGCTCAATGTTAACATTAAGTAATAGTCCTATATTCCATATAATAAAAGTAAAGATTTTATTACCATAATACTTAACTATCAAAGTAGAAGTACTCATCATGCAGAATGGCCTCTGTATTCTATTACCATCTCTATATATGACTGGATGATTATTAATTATACTTGTTCTGGCTGATTAAACCTCTGCTTAGGTTAAAGGTGCTGGGAATTACATGAGGTCGCTGGGACACTGAAGTTAGAAGAATTATAGAGGTGTAATTTGTCCGGCTCAGAGCTGCAAAAAAGCTAACTTAAGAGTCAGGGCCAGTCAATCAGTGGCCGTCTGAAATCACTCCCTATTTACTGGTAAATGCACTTTTATGTATTCTTCTGTGTTTGAGTGTCAGCATTCCGAGAGTGAAGTTTAAGAACTATAAATTGCCCTCAAACATTCCCACAATACAACGCATAAAGCGGTTTCCATAACATGGACTGCTACCACAGTCCGATGTTCTCCATTTGATAGATGCAGAAAGTCAGAATCTCCAAATGTCCGAATTTACACCTCACTTTGGAGTAAACCGATAAATGTCTATGTAACGAAATAGCTAATGAATGGACCTGATTTCGGACACAGGCCTGAGATATCTAATAATTAAACGATTAAAAACATTTACTTCACCTGTGTAGGTTTCAAAGAAATAGCTGATTTAAACCTCTGCTCAGGTTGATTTTGGGTGATGCTATGATCGTCACCAATCTTTGTGTACTAAGTTTTAAGAAGTATGTACACTCAAGCACAGGCCTGAGTAGAGGGCAAAATTTGAATGAATATGTGATTACACCTGTGTGGGTTTACTATGGGCTGGTTTGATCTACTTAACATAATGAAATCAACCAGTATTGATTATTTTTGACCTATTTCTTATGTAAACCAAGTATTTCTTTTAAATCAAGTTTTCAATCCCCTACAGACCGTGAGTAGGCTCTACACCACCAGAGCCAAGGCCAGCTACAATTAGCCTGCAACTGGGAGATGATGATTGAGCATTGGGCGATAACTCATATTTCCTCTGGAGACTGTAAGGCCTGATTTGGTGCTCTGGTCCCCTTCTCATGGAAAAAAGTCGAGTGCAGGTCACTATACCGTGGGAGGACTCCAGACGAGGCTGCGCTATGCTAAGTTAGCTGGAACACTGAAGTCCGTCGTGTGGAGGTGGGGTGCAGAGGTTTCGTGGCAACATCTACCACCAGACTGCCCAGAGGCCTGGGAATCAGAGGCCAGAGCCTGTGCTTAGCCATCAAAGCCGCTTCGCAGGCAGCAGAGAGACGCAGCCAGGGGATTTGGATGAAGACGCACGACCCCGGCGGGGGGGGGGGGGGGGGGGGGGGGGGGGGGGGGGGGGGGGGGGGGGGGGGGCGG
>JAVQJF010004300.1:0-16208 GCA_036023855.1 Gadopsis marmoratus
ACTTATGAAGAAGGCTATGATGAGGATGAGTTTGGGATTGAGAATTATGAAGAAGGCTATGATGTGGATGACCTTGGGATTGAGAATTATGAAGAAGGCAATGATCAGGATGAGTTTGCGATTGAGAATTATGAAGAAGGCAATGATGAGGATCAGTTTGGTATTGAGACTTATGAAGAAGGCTATGATGAGGATGAGTTTGGGATTGAGAATTATGAAGAAGGCTATGATGTGGATGACCTTGGGATTGAGAATTATGAAGAAGGCGATCAGGATGAGTTTGCGATTGAGAATTACGAAGAAGGCAATGATGAGGATCAGTTTGGGATTGAGAATTATGAAGAAGGAGATGATGAGGATGAGTTTGGTATTGAGAATTATGAAGAAGGCGACGATGAGGATGAGTTTGGGATTGAGAATTATGAAGAAGGAGATGATGAGGATGAGTTTGGAATTGAGAATTATGAAGAAGGCGATGGTGAGGATGATTTTTGGATTGAGAGTGATGAAGAAGGCGATGATGTGGATGACCTTGGGATTGAGAGTGATGAAGGCGACGAGGACAGCGATGAGTCTGAATTTCATTACTGGACCAGCGATGATTCTGGTTATGGCACCATGTCATCTGAGGAAGAAAATGATGGCAACAGGGATGATGATAATGAAGAAGATGAAGAGGATAAGGATGAAGCTGCCGATGACGTTTCTGATGGCAATGATGACAACCTCAGGCCTGATCAGCATCAGGACCCAGATCACCACCAGGAACCTCCTGAGGAAGATTCAGGAGGATTGAGCTCTGTGTCTGAGTTATGGAGTTGCCTTGTTGACTGCTCTGAAGAGTCGACTCCCTCAACCCCTGGCCCTAGCTCCTCCACAAAGAGGAGCAGGGAGGAGAGTGAAGAGGACCAGGAGCCCGTCAAGAGGCAGAGGAGGAGTTGTGAGGGCAGCCTCAGAGGACAGCAATTCTGTGAGGTGGCTGTGGCAGACAAAGGCATTAGAATATTTAATGACAACATTAACTTTTAAAATTAATCACTTTTAATTAATAATTCACTCTGTTGTATTTAAATTTTCCCTCAGCTGATGCCACTGGCTGACCCCAAACACTGTCCAGAGGTGCCTGCCAGTCTACAGCCGCTCCACCACCAAGACCCCTGCAGTGCCTCCCTGTGGTAACACATGGTAACTGCAGGGATTCTTGCCGCAGCATTGGACCCCACAGGTGCAGCGTGCAGTCCCACTGGAGAGAGAAGACAATGTGGGTGGCTGTGGCACAGAAGGTAGAGCGGGTTGGTGGTTCGATCCCGGCTCCTCCTGTCCAGATGTCTAACTGAACCCTAAGTTGCCCCCGGTGAAGGCCAGCACCTTGCATGGCAGCTGCGTCGCCATCGGTGTGTGAATGTGTGTGTGAATGGGTGAATTAGAGTTACTGTTAGAGAGCTTTGGGAACCTTTGAAAGGCGCCACATAAGTAAAGTCCATTTACGTGGAAGACCGAGACTCAACATTCCCGCTATACATCCAGGGTTTCCATGATGACAAAGAAGAAATGCTGACTCCTGATCAGATCAGAAGGATAGAAGACAAAATAAGATGGAGAGCATGTGATGTTTCAGTCAACAAGGTAAGTCCTTTACTAAGACTACAAACCGCTATGGTGACTTACCAAAAGTTGTGATAAGCTAAAGATAACATTACATACTGTGCGTTGACGATACTTAACAATATTATATTTAATATGATATTTAACAATATTATATAAAATACTCACAAGTTATTTTTGATATCATGGCAGGGCTCCTGTGTCTCCTGGGGCACCTTAGAGTGGATGTCACGCCGATCATCCCAGGAAGCTCCTGCACCACGACAGTGAACACACTTCTGCACCAACCCTGCTGCCAGAGCCCAGACCAGCGTTACCAGTCAAGATGATGAGGAGCGTCCTAAACTAACCTGTGCACATGAAGCTGTCAGTATGTGCTTCCTCTGTGGCCGCAGGTTTGTGATTTGCTCCTCGCACACTGAAGAAGAAGCTCTCGGCATCCGTTCGCCTCCCATGTGCAGAAATCAAGACCCTCGAGAAAGACACTGACAGTTCAGACTGAAAGAGACACAAAATAAATGAGAAAAAAGTTTAACTCAGCATTGAAATGTTTAAATTGACTCTTAATTTTATTGGCATTCTTAATTGTATTTAATATCAAAATAAAGTTTATTTCCTAAATGTTACACATAGTGATGTCAAGATAATGAATTAATACTGTTCATGTTAACTTTGTCCATTATCATCCACCCATATACAGCTCTGGAAAAATTTAAGAGACCACTGCAAAATGATCAGTTCTCTGGTTGTACTATTTATAGGTATGTGTTTGAGTAAAATGAACTTTTGAAAATTTGGAGTGGTCTCTTAATTTTTTCCAGCGCTGTATATGTAAATGAATGGTTCTCATTGTGTATAGGCACAATTTTATATATTTACTTTGCCTACAGTTGTTTCTGTGTACTTTGGGGCTTCTTACATACAATATTTGTCCTGTTTAAACAAATGTTTTTAGCTCGACTTCAATAAAATTGGAATATGTAACATGATCCAGGGTTCTATGAGATACTTTACCCTACTGAATCCAGTGCAGGTGTCACAATATTTGTATTTGCTAATGCTTCCAAACAACTTCACCAAGAGCCTGAGTTACCAACTTTGTAAAACCAAGATCTTTTTACATTTGTCCATGTTCCAGATGTGAGCAGCTCCTGCATATCCAACAGGTGTGAGGGAATGTCCCTGTGTGTGCAGAATGTAATAGGGTGTTTTGGGCATTTATTGGAGGTGTGCAAATGCAATGCTCTAAATTGTATATTTTCATGTCCTCTTGTAAAATACACCCAATGGGTGCTTCATATGACGCAACTAAACAAAACACTCGATACAAATTCCCACATTTACTGTTCTGTGAGGACACTGCCACCTGCAGGACTAGTCGGTCCATTGCAAAAGCTGAATATAAATGAAAGGAAATATACCAGAATAATTGAAAAAAAGGCAGAACAAAGTATTGAAAAAAAGTATAAGCATTACTGCTACAAGTGCTCAATCATACCAAGTGAAAAGCTGTACACCAATTTGAATCAAAACGACTTAATTCTAGAAATTCATTGCAACTGTGGCTGTAATTAACTTATTAAAATGTCTTCTTTTTAAACTGCAGAAACCCCACTTTCAATCATATTTGTCAGCTAAGATTGTATTATTAAGGGATATTACAATCACTATTTTCCTGCGCTTACCTGAGATCAGGAGTGACGCATGCATCTACATGAAAGACAAGTCATATAAGCAATTTCATAATATGCATATTTAATGGTAGAGTATGATGATATAAAGAATTTTCCTAGAAACATTTTTTAATTCCAAGCAATACTTTCCAGTTTAAACACATAAATAAATCACCAAATGATACCAACCAAATACTTTCAATAAAACAAGTTCATATTACCAACATGTGCTTTTGCTGAATCATGACCATTGCTTAAATACACTGTAATGTTATGTTTCAAGCAAAGCTTTATTCTCCCAACACCAGGTCGGGTAAATGTTGTGCAGAATGCTGGAACAGCATAAAGTATTAATACCAAAGCCAAGGCTGCAAATTCTGAGCAACAATCCTATTTCAAATGCGTTATTTGTCTTTAAAAATGATGGAAAATTGTTGATAAAAAAGTAACTTGTACAAATGACCATTTCAGTACAAAAGCTTGTAAAATGTAGTTGTGGTGCAAATCAATGCAGTTTCTTAAAACCGGTGGGAAAACATTTGCAATGGTGAGAACAGTATGTGCAGACTTGACCTGGGCCAGCTCACCAAAACAGCCATTTCATTTTTGTAGCAGCTACATTTCCAGTTCAGCATCTAAAATTAATTGAATAACTTGGGAGAAAAACAATTAAAAGCAAAAACATAACACATAAATAACACTTAAAATATAGCATATGATGGGGGAGGTCATTCCACGAACACAAACAATGTTTAAAAAATAGAAGTAGAAAAATAAAAATGGCAAACTCCATATGCACTGCGATTGAAATAAACATGAAATGAAAGAAATTGTGATTTTGCCCATGTCTTTGAAAAGTGAGTATATGTATTTAAAAACAGAGATAAACCAGATACCATAATCAGAATAAGGTTTAGATGCAGTGAGGTATTAGCTCCACATTCCTCTCTTCCAGCCATGTGTTTGATTCTGCCACAGTTCTACTGAAAGAAGTTGAGGCCTGCAACAAGGAAGAACTTCTCCAGGAAGATCTCAGAATCAAGAACAGCAATGTGGGCAGCCCGGCCTATAAGGGAGTTGGCTGTGTTGGGCAGGGCATGAATGACATCATATCGCACTAGATTACAGTCTTTGTTCTGAAGTACTGGCAGCAGCAGGTTCTCTATCATCTCAGCATACACAGGACCTGGTATAGACAAAAGTGAAACAGGGCAAGGCTGAACAGGGCAAGGTTTGGATTGTAGACAAAATACTTGCTCTTTTCCATTTCAGAATCTGACCACTCACATTCACCTGTTCTGATAAATTGTTACATCAGTGTGCCCACCAAGGATCTTGCTTCAACTCACCTGTTTGTTTATCCTTTAATGCAGTTTTGCACATTTCTATTCGAGCAGAATGATATGGGACATAGCGATCCTGCAGTGACCCCACCAGTACCACATTCTTGAAAAACTGCAGACCTTCAAAAGCAAAAGAAAAGAAGTTATAGACACATAGACAGCCTTAAATGTCTTTGGTAAAAAAAACAACTGTTGAGCTAACCAGATTTCTTGCTGAGCTTGTAGAGGAAAGTTTGGCGGGGATCAGAGTGATCACGGCACGTCAGCTGCAGGAGTGACCCTGACTTTTTCCACTTCTGCATGAACCAAAGGCCTAGGAGCAAACCGTTAACAGTTATTCAACAGACTTCACCACAATGACAGAGAGAAAAATGGTAGTACTCTCCCTCTCACTAGCAACTAGCTGACTGGAGGTAGCGTTAGTGAAATATCTGAAAACAATAAAAATGTGCTATCTTCCACCATCAGTTAAATGTTTTGAAACTTACCTGTGTTGACCAGAGCAGAGCTGTTGTACAATGTGCCCAGGTGAGGTCCAGAGAGGGAAAGGAAGGTGTGCAGCCTGCTCAGGTAACATTTAAACCTAGGCCTAGTTAGTACTGAGCGAACTATGAGGTTCCCCAAGGAATGACCTACAAAGCTGCAAACATTAAGAAAATGTAAAGACCATAAAGACACAAAACAACACTTTTATGCACCTCTATCTCACTTTTAGTGTGTGAAATAAAACTGAAATAGCAGGATATTTCACCTCAGCAATGTGAGTGATAAAGTGGGCTTTAAAACATGGAAAAAATTAAACTGGTTGTCAAGGAAACCTATTTATTTACTATGCTGTTGAGAACACATGTACTGTAATGAAGAGCTGACTGCATCATGCAGCTACATTTTATGATTTACCTTATCTTTGACACTGTGAGGTTGTATATCTGAATGTACTGGACTATTTCATCCAGCAATCGGTCGGTCATTGACTCAAAGTCAGCAAAAGTGTCATTCTGTGGATGAAAAGAGTATTAAATGAAAAGAAATGACTATGTTTGTCATGTGTTAACTAGGAGGTGGTACAGCTCATTGTTGTCTGCGCTTATCAACTCACCTGGTTCCTCTCAGACATTAGGAAGTCTATACGAGCACCAGGAAGTCCAAGCTCCAGGTAAGTCTTCACCAGTCTCAGGTCTGCACTGTTACCTGGAACAGTAAAGACACCATAAAGGGCATGAATGTGTTTTTGAATACAAAAAAAAACCCCCAAAATTAAAAGGAACTCATTTACTCTGGAAGATAAGACTTCCTACCATCCAGGCCGTGGACACAGACTATGAGGTGGATGCCTTCTTCACAGCTTTCATCTTCCTCCAAGCTGAAGTAGGGCACAGTGGATGCCAGCTCAGGTACCTCACTATATAAGAAGCCAGGTAGCCTTAGCTGTTTCATTTCTTCCTTTGCCTTAATGAACCTGCATAATTATAATTAAATAGTTGAATATGAATTTATAATGTGAGACAGGGCAAATATCTGCATAAAAGTATAACATTTGGTGGGATGAGAAAAATTATGCATGATGACTCACGCTTTCATCTGTGCTGTGGGTGCACATTCATACCACTGCAGGCTGGAGGAAGAGGTGGTGGAGGGACAGGGAGGTCTTCCCAAGCTATGCCCAATACTGCTGGAGGCTATGTTGGAGCAGATGGGAGCTTTTGATAAATCCTTTGTTTCATGGAGGTAGCCGATGCTAAGCTGTTCAAACAGACTTGTCTCTTGTGCAGCTGCATCTACAACCCCACTTTGCTCCTCATCAGCGACACCATTCACAAAAGCATAGCCATCACCTTCCTCGTAGTAACCATTCTCGATCATCTCATGCTCGGTCTCATCCTCATCCTCCTCAACCTGCGGTCCTGTCTGGATCCCCAGTGTGATAGCAGATGTTTCTACAGGGCTGATCTCAGAGACATCTGTGCTAGAGCATGAGCCAAAGTAGTTCTCTACCATCCCACGTTTCACCAGGTCAGTGCTACTTGTGGCAGAGTTACTGGAGGGGCAGGCAGTATGGGGTTCACTACGGGATTCTTTAATGGCCCCAGAACTAGCTGCTCCCTCTAGTCCAACTTCAGGAATACCTAAAATTAATTTGGGGTCTGTTTCCAAGTCAAAGGCAGGTTTTATAAGTTGGGAATCACATGAAGCAGTGTCAGGGGTGCAGGACACATCGATGGCAGGTCTGTTAGTGATTTCCCCAGAGAAGACAACACTCTGCTCCTGCACCAAGACACTGGACTTCCTGCCTCGGACTTCCGCTCCACTGGAGGCTCTGGAGGAACCTTCACCTTCATCATCTGAAGGCAAAGAGTTGATGGAAGTGAGAGAGGACTGGACTCCACTGACAGCGCTGGTATTTTCTGGGTAAAGAATTTCTGCTGTCCCACTGGGCTTTTGCACAGAGATTTGCTGAACAGGACGTGGTGCTGGACTCAGGAGGGGCCTCTCAGGCTGTGGGGCAGCAACACCTGAATCTGTGACGCCTAGCCCTGCACAAGTCTGCAGTCCTGGAACAAGCTGAGTGGCAAAGGAGCTGGGCTCACTTTCAATGCCAGAGTCTGAGAGGCGAGACGAGGCACTGGGGACTCCTCCATCTGGTAGCCTGATGCAATCAATCTTTACCTGTACTGAGGCCAGACAGGACTGGCTACGCTGTGCTGCCTCTTTACCTGGCCTTTCCAACACAGAGTCCACAACAGACTGTTTTGAGTCACAGGGGTCAGTTTGGGTGATCTCAGGAATATCACTGCTTAGAGTTCCCGCAGTCCGACATGGTAGAAGAACCGTTACTTTGTCCCCTTGGTATGGGTCCCTTTTACTTGGTTTCACCTCAATTTGCTTCAGCCCAGCAGACCACTGTGGCAGCTTTTGGCCACCGTGGTCAACTTGCTCATCTTTGTGAAGTGGTTGGTTGCATGTAGCAAAAGCCACAGTACCTGCCTGAGGATTATTCTGTGCGTCTACGTTTTTAGGAGTTTTGAAAAAACCTTTATGACAACCAGCAATAGTTATATGGTCATCTGCACCATAACGTGCTGATGTGGCACCAGAGTCAAAAACAGAATTGGCAGTAGTCCTTAAATAACTACTTGCATGCCCCTGCAAGGTATCCTGTTCCTCTTCTTGGTTTAGGGGAGCTTCCCCTTCCTTGCATTTTGCGCTGGTGTCACTATAAGGAGCTTTGAGGTTCTTATAGCCAACCAGAACAACAGAGTCCTTGGAGCCCTGTCTAATCAGCTTCTTGGAGTTCTCAGTCTTTGAATTTTTCTTCATTTTGACTGACTTGCCTTTGGACTTAGGCGGTGGATCATAGCTGTCTGGCCAAGTGTTATCAATAGTGACACACCGAGACTCGGGTATAGGGCTGGCTGCTGCACTGCAGTCCTTGGAGTTGGGTTTGTCCGTTTTGCTGGACACTGAGCCAGTCCTTGTATTGTGCATGCCCAGCCAGGGTCCATCACGATCTTCAGAATCAAAATCAGGTTGAACATAAAAAGGGAAACAAACAAAAACATATTTGGTTTTAAAAATTAGTCAATGCTGACTGCAAATGAGCTGCAATACTGTGTTACTTACCTTCAGTGATAGAATCCAGATATCTATCCTCAAAGATGATCGGCAGGGAGCTAACATCACCATCCAGGTCTGCACATTCCACTGGAAGTGGAGGTAAAGACAGGAAGTAGCTGGAGCTTTTGATGGCATTAGTCATCTGCTGGTGACTGTGAGCACTGACGGAAGGGGGAGGGGAGGAAAGGAGCCAGTAAGAGTCAGACAGAGGGAAAAAAAAGGTATGTTTTTCCATACTTGGGCTATTGTTTCTCAGACTAGCAAGTACTGGCACGGGCATGATAACAGCAACACTATATTTCACAATGAAGACAAACATGCCACTGCAACTTACTGTAGTTCCTGATACGCCAGTGCAGATTGTCTTGGATGTTCCAGACAAAAGAAAGCCTCAGCAAACCGTCTTACCTGCAATAACAGTTTAGTTTTTTATCAGATATCAGAAGAAAAAAGGATTACACTCATTGTAAGATAACTAGTCAGATATTCAAATTTGTAAATGATTTAAGATCTTGGGACTTACTCTAAGTGTGTGGTGCTCCATAGATAGTAGGGCAGCAACATGCTCCTGCAGGGACACTACCTCTAGGAATTGTCCCCATAGTGCCATGAGCAGAGAGCAGAGCTGAGCCAGGTTCATATTTACCAGTTCTGCAAGCTCATCAGGGGACTCTGCTTTTTGCTAAAAGTATAAAGACAAGTCATCCACCAGAGGGTGCAAGTGAGCATTTTCCCAATATCAACATAAAGAACAATGGCATGCAGTTCTATGAAAGAGGACTTTGCTGTACTTTCTTTTCTTTTAAGTAAAATAGATTCTGATGTTTCTTGATTGTCAACTGATTCATTTGTCACAGACAATTTAACTGATTTATCATTTCCCCCCTGGAGTTGGTAAAATAAATTTGCATCATAAACCTCTTGAGCCCCAAAGACACTAGGGTACTGTTATTCTTGATTTCCACAAGGTTTTTTTTAAAGGAGTAAATTGTTCAGCAATCGAAATTATGCTGTAATGGTTTATCTGCACTGCTGACAAAGAAATTTATGTTATCAATCAGAAAATCCTGTTCGTTGTTATCATATAAAGCTGCTTGAATTCCATATGAAATACTATATTTGGAAACAAAGTGCAATACACTGAAAAGAGGCACTTGACCTGCACAATGTGCCACCATCATCGACAGAAATCTATATCATTCCACAACTCTGCAAAACATTCTCTATCTAAGAGGGTCAAACTATCAGGACTCAAGGACCCAGCCACTAAAGACTGGTTATCTCACCTACACAATTATGAAATGCTTTCAGAGACTAGTTTTAAAAACGCCATTCTACCAACTGTGAAGCAGCATTTGAATGCTTGCCTGTCTGCTAGCAGTCTCTAGCAGCACAGAGGAATCAATGACATCTCTTCTCCATAATTTGCTGACACGCCTTGAGTCACCTGGCAACAATAAAAAGAGTCACACCACTGACTCCAGTTAAGCTTTCTGTGCAATTCAGTATCACTTCGTAATCAAAATACTCCAGCGTCACTATGCACCACTACTACATCTCTTTATTCTGTCACCAGAGGACTCTGAGCACACTCAGCCTGATTAACGTTTTGCTTCTCTTATATGCTACAACAGGCCCACTTTGCATGTATGGTACCATTTGTTTGCACTTTCAATACATCAAGATTTCACAGTCATGCCCTCAAGTCAAAGAAACACATTAATTCCAACAACTTCTATATGGGGCCCCCTGCCCCATAAACTAAGCACCAATTTGAAAATGTGCCCGGCTTGTTGCTTCCTATAAATGTTTTGCATCATTGCCTATTGAAGGAAAATGATCAGAGACAGAAAACAGTAGCATTCAACAGGTCTTACCTTGACTTGATCACATAAGTCAGCTAGACGGGCCTCTAAGTCGAGTTGTTCTGAGGAGGCAGAGGAACAGTATTACTACATTTCACTTTTATGATTTAATTATCCAGAAGGATTTTAGAAGAATCGGTAATAAATAATAATAATAATAATAATAAAAAAATGGTGAGAGACAGCACTGATGTCAGGAAGTACTTTTATATGACCAGAGAAAGCCTACAAATTCTACAGAACCACTGTGCAACCAGACGCTGACCAAGGCCTAGTTATATAAATGGAAAGAAAGACTGAGTATATTGTACAGTAGTGAAAAGATGACATGATAGCAGTTTAAGCATATTGTCTCTGGAAAGTGGGACATATAAAGGACATGGTGCATTCTACAAGAAGGAAACTGCAGTGAAGAGAAAAGGGAAAGAAAGGCAGGCTGATTTGAGGTACTGCAAGGGTCGGGACATACCTATGTAGACGTGCCTTTGACTTCGGGGATAGGGTCTTCTGAGTACTCTCTCATATAGGACTTGCATGCTGGGCTTGGCTAGTAAGATTGCACATATAGGCATATTTAACCTTTTTATAATTTGGTCATCTGGGATGGGTTAATATCTGTCCAGTTGTGTGGATTAGGTTTGGTGAGTGATAGTTACAATGATGAGTTGTATTTGGGGGCTTTAGTCTACTGGTTAACGGACACATCTACTGAATGAAACTATGATTTTGTAAGTATAATGAACTAAGATTATATTCTTCATTTAGATCACTAAATTAACTGGGTTGCTAGTTGTGTAGTCTGTTCAAAGGGTATGATACTATAATGTGTAGGGATCAGGTGAAATGGCATGAGAACACAACAAACTTGTAGTATGCAACAAGTGGATGCTGAAAAGACAAAACAATGAAAATCCATCCAAAGCAAAAAATGAATCAGAAAGTATTGTAATGTGCATTATAACCCTGAGAATACCTCTCAGTGCTTGTGTGTTAATTAACAAAATAAAGACACAGAGCCATAGTGTAGTCTGGGCTTTCATTGTATTACAACCCATTGTAACCCCACACTCTGACACGAGTTGACGTGAAGCCACAGTGCAGTATACCTAGTTCCATACGATGGGAGGAGGGCAGGTCCTTGGTAACAGAAGTGAAGTAGCCAAAGAGGCTCTGGTAGGCTAGCAGGAGATTGGAGCAAAGGCTATGGTGCAGACTGAAGGCATGCTGCAGACAGTGGTCAGATACCAGGAATGCCCTGCCCTGAGGATCACGAGGGACACAGAAAAGTGGCTATAGATTATTTAATTCTGTCAACAATATAACTGCTGTCCTGAACATGCTAAACTGTTGCAAACATTTGGTTCAAGGCCACTGTCATGGAAAAAGGAAAACGCTCAAGACACAGCAACAGAAACGGTAATATTTTTGCCAATTTAGGTTCAGATTTGTGTGGGATGTGATTTGAATTAAATCTACACAGTCAGTGGTCACAAACTGACGTTAGTGGAAAACTATTCTTGGCAGCGTATTGATATCATGTAAATAAAATAGTTGAAACATGATTCTTTAATTCAACACTGATCTACAGCGGCATTCTCACAGAATCATTCAATAGAGAAGAAAATGGTTGTATAATATATGCAGCTGCATATTGTGCTTCATTATTACAGTATTACAGTAACCACTACAGCCCAATAAATCACAACATATTAACCTGGTAGATATTTCCAGACATTTATTTTGTGTGGAATATCTGCATGGAAATGCTTTATAATGGCTTCTGCACAGATCCCTGTAGTGAAATGAATAGTGGTCGATGGGTTGTTATTGCCAAGCTGCCCATTAATGATGCATCAAGGAGAAATGTGGGGCATTACCTGTGATCTGCCTGAATGACTCTGGTACATTCACATTGCAGCATCTCAGGCGCAGCATTAGCTGGCCACCTTTCTCTGTCAGGAGAGGCCAATTACTCCTGGCCAAATGTGACAGTGGTCTGATAGTTTCCTCTTCTCCTGTCCTATCTGTCAACAGCCTGACACTTCTCCCTGTGCTTCAAATGCAATGAGTGCAACACACCATTCTACCTGAGGTGCAGAACTGTCAAATCTGAATCCAGGCTCTTTTCTTCCTTTCAGTTTTATTTCTCCCTCATAAAAGGAAAACAACCCAAGTTCCACAGCATATCTTGAGTTACTATTAAGTTTATGACAGTTATTTACTTATTTAAAGTGCTTAATTCAGCCTATTGTCATACAGCAAAACTTGTGAAATTATACATTGGTGGCAGAGTCAGTCTAGATCTGCTCTATATGAAAGAGTGCCCTGAAATAACTTTGTTATAATATGGCACTATATAAATAAATTTAATTGGCATCTTTCAGACTTTTTAAGAGCTCAAAGGTTTAGTAGAATCTACAAATTAAAATAAAAAGATTTCCAAAAACAGTGTCCTTGCTTTAAGGGGGTTCACTTACATCTGTTGACACTTGCTTGACATAACTGCTGCCAAACACCACATTCTCCAGAGGTGGGATGACTGAGTCTTTGCTCTGTGCTGGAGCATTGCGGTTAAGCCATGTGGCTTTCACTGGTCGAGGCAAACTAGGTAAACAATCAGAGTGAAATAAACGTCAGCTAACCAACACAAATATTTAATGGGACACTTCTAAGCAGGTTTCTTCTATTTCTCATTCGTGAATGTCAGGTTAAAATTAAACAGTTATGTTGTTAGTTTGAACAGTAATGTTAAATTTGTTGTGTGAAGAATTTACTGCAAACAACAATAGTAAATACCACAATGGGCATTTATGGGAGAGCTCCAACATCTCTGAATAAATGTCTAACTATCTTAAGGACAAGAAATGGCCCTTTTCTGTCAGGGTCCACATGTTTTCATGGGTTAGGTAGCACACTGACCTGATAAGGGGCTGATGTAGTGCCACTAGGGAGGCATGGATGGCTACAGAGATGACAGACAGGTGGAAGTAGTCAAACATGACATTGATGTGTTGGTGGATGCCCCGCTGAAGGCTAAAGTGCAAACGAAGTGTGCGGCCACTGATATTCTGTAGAGAGCTTGAATCATCTGGCCTGTGGAAATTAAATAAGGATGATACAGAGGACCCCATTAATGCCTCATTTGCATAAGAGATGCAAATATCAAATTCACAAACACAGACATAAGTACACTCGGTTAAAATGCTGCAACACCTACGTGTAATCGCCATCTGTGAAATATAAATCCAGGAAGAGCTGGAAGTCCATATCATTGAGGGAATCTTCCACCTAATGATTTTGAAAAACATTGCAGACAGTCAAATTTAGAGCCTGCGTGTATTACACCAATCAAGGTGGTTTCATATTTCATAGTCATCAGCTCTAATAAGCCAGATACATTGTGAAGCTTTTGGTTGTTGCCATGAGGTCAGCTGTCAAAAACACTCCAATTTGCCCTGATAGAACAGCTGAACCTTCCAATTCCTAACATAAGGCCTCTCAAGTAAACTGCAGAGCGGCACAAACAGTGGAAGCAATTTCTATGAGATATTCATCCTGACCGTTATGCTGCTCTGAGTAAATAAATAAAAAATATAAAAAATATCACTGTCTCCATTTCAGAGACATTTGGCATGTGCATGATGCTTCTAATGTGCTGCTTTTAGTTGAAGACAGCATCTGAACTCACAAATTGTGTTCATAGGGGTGTAATTTTTCCCACCACAAAAAAACATTATAGGACACAACAAAACCACTGCAGAAAACCTGTAATGCAGGCTATATTTAGCTGTCAAACACAATGTCTACTTTCGCCAAGTGGGCAGAAAGCAGTGGCATCACAAAGAAAAACATAAGAGTGGGACTCTGTATTGGCAAACACAATAATAAATATTTTAGACTGGGGCCAACAAAACATAACATAAAAACATTACTTACCTTCTTCTCATCCAGAAGCATCATCACTTTGAAGAGGAGGACATCATTGACCACAACCTCTTCATTCTTGTACAGGATTTGGAAAGTTTTGCTGCAGATGACATCATCTTGGACTGAAGCAGGAAAAGCCAGATCGGCGCCTAGAAATCCCCCCCCAAAAAAACACGATTAACTGTGTGTTTATGAAAAATAACACATCAGTGATTATAGCCTGCATTAGAATCTCCCTCTATAACCTTTAGAAACACATGATGGTGCTGTGACCAGGCCCTGAACTATTGGTATTGTCAGGTTTTGTTACACGACTGACAAAAGATAGAAATAAACCAAGGAGGATTTTTCAGATCCAAATATAGATATGATTATAAATGAGCCAACCTACAGGTAATGATATTCTTATAACCTGTGCCAGGAACTATCTTTTGCAGATGAAAGTGTGGCTGCTTTCGATGTTGAGCAAGGTTCACAAAGTCATAAATATGGAATATAAAACATTTGTTGATCCAGTTTATTTATGAAACAAATGATTGAGTCTTTTGTGTGAAAGAAGCAGTGCAGGTCTCTAAGGAAGGGGGTGAGGCATATGCACAAAGCCTCAGAGAAATACCGAAAACAGGGAGGGGCATAGGAGATAAGCCTGACCAGCTCCCTGCCAACACAACAATAAGTAAACCAAATCTGCAATAACAGTAACTATTTTCTCTGAAACAGCACTAATTTCTGAGAGCTGAAATGAAATTCAAGTAAACATGCAAGTCTACTTGAAGTGTTAGCATGACTTGATTAGTGTCATATATGTTTACAGGAAAAAAAAACAGCCTCCAGATAAGAAAAGCAGCAGCACTTTCTGCATACTGCAGGTTACCAAAAAATTACTTTAATGGCTTTAATTGGTGATTTGAAACGAAAGGGGCAGGACTTAGGGTTGATGAACTGGATCCAACCTGAATTCTTTCAAAGTACAGATGAGTGTAGTGGCATGTGTGTGTAGATACAACCTTGTGTGCAAAAACAAATAAACACAGTAAGAAAGAAAACTGTTTAAACAGTACACATCTTCAAATACAGCTCTGGAAAAGAAATTAAGAGACCACTGCAAAATTATCAGTTCTTTGGTTTTACTATTTATACTGTAGGTATATGTTTGAGTAAAATTAACTCTGGAAAATTTGGAGTGGTCTCTTAATCTTTTTCCAGAGCTGTATGCATTTACCTCCCGGATGAAGTAGACTGGTCTCAACTTTGTGTGGGACCCGGGGTGGCACCTTCAGATTGGCACGAATTTGGTAGAACCTGAAAATGCAAAAAAAAAAAAAAGGTTTTAAATTATTACGTGTATGAAAAACAAGCACTATTAGCTTTGTCTGGAGCATCATTAGCAGCTTGGTGAAAGGGGAACAAACAGCACAGGTTAGCCCGAGTGCCCCTAGTTGTAAAATGACACTACACTTTTCATAAATTAATAATGAGCACTTTATTTGCAGTCATTCATGTAATAAACCTGAGCCCTTAAACCGTAGATGAGCCTAGAGCATAGAGTAAGAGTTTTATCTTGCTGCTGTATTTCCAGATGTTAAAGACCTCGACAGTTATAGATAGCTGTGCCGTTTAAACAATGCGACTCATTTTTTTTTTGAATGAATGGCAAAAAACTCAAAAATGGAAATCACATATATTAAATGGGGTGCTTATTCCTAATTTGCAGTATGTCAAAGAAGCATTGGACACCATACAGCACAGTGCAACAACCAAATTGTATCAGGAAGTGACGGTTCAACTAAAATCTGGGCTGTAGCTTGTTTCTTGCTGAGTCACAAACGTAACCACTACATGGCTTATTTAGTGTAATAAGCTATGCTACACTGAGCTCAGTGCCATCAACCAACAAATGTCTGTCCGTTAAGTCTGACATGATTCTATCTGTACCCTATCTGCCAATAGGGTATTAGTTTTACTGTAATATACCATGTCTGACATAGCTTATAAGCTATATAATCTCTGCTTTCCATATCAGACCTTTGTTGTACAATAAGTAATATAGGTTCCAAAACCAACAGAGCTCAGAATAAGGCAAATTAGCCAATCTGAGTGCGGACTCATGTGTTTTTCCATTCCTTCATCCTCCAGGAACTGCCTGCATACTCTCGCCACATGAGCCCGGGCATTGTCGT
>JAVQJF010004322.1:0-29123 GCA_036023855.1 Gadopsis marmoratus
TACTAGATCTGAAGCATTATGTTTACCTACTGTAGTTGTCATGTAGGCATGTGGGAGATCAGCAATCTGATCATCAATCACAGACTGAGAGGACGAGCGACCACGTTTTATTCTCTCTCGCCAATCTTACACACACACACACACACACACACACACGCAGCTCTGGCTGAGCTGCTCAGCGCTCAGATGGAGGTTAATTCTTCTAGTTTTTAACTCTTTTTAAACGAACATCAGGCTAAAGAGAGAGAAAGAGCAGAGCTCCTCTGCTGTAGGGGAACAGCGCAGGTGTCACGTGATGCAGCACAGATGTCCGTGAGCCACCAATAATATCCCCTATATGAACAATCATTCATAAAACGCATAAAACGTGCGGCTCGTCGACACGCCCAAATGTTTGTGTTAAAGAGGTTCTTTGGTTTAACGCCAGCTGATGAGTCTGTGCGTCAGCATAGAACTGCAACATATAGAATGAGCCCTATAGACGATTCTACGATCTCTCCGCTTTGGCAGATCTAATCCTTCACCATCTAATATGAAAAATTTTTTAAAGTTTTTTTTTAAAATATTGTCATTTTCAAATTTACACCAATGCAAGTGTGATTTAAAAAAGAATAGCAACAAAAAAACATTAGATGCAGCTCACTGGTAAGTGGCGCTATGGTGAGCTATTTTTAGAACAGGCCTGCGGGCGACTCATGTGGGCCTTGCGGGCGACCTGGTGCCTGCGGGCACCACATTGGTGACCCCTGTTGTAGACACTTTAAGACCCAATTTCTAAATTTACTTAAAAACTCAGTATATTGCTGTATTACCACACAATATAAGGAAGCATGGACACAGTCAGTATGTGTCCTACCTGCCAAGATAAGGGCAGATGTTTGTGAACACACTGTTTTAACTAATTTACACAAAATTTATGAAAGAGAGTAAACATTTTATTGATGGCAAACTAAACAAATACAGTAAACAGTCCTTTGTTGCTTGGGGAGAAAACCCCAAGACTCAAACAGACTATAAATTGTGCCGTTTTCTTGATTGGTTGAGTTGTGAAACGCTGTCTACAACAAATTATTTATTATTCATGGCTTCTTGTGAATTCAGCATTAAATGCAATTCAAAAAAGTTATTTCTTTATTATATAAAAAATCATTTATTCTCTAACTGGTGTTTTATAACATTGTTGTCTTCTTCTTGCCTTTCTACTGCATGTTACTTCATGCTTCCTTGCATCCATTTTCAGTTGCTGCAACTCCTCTTTACAGTCAAATTCTGTGGTAAAGTGCAGTGGACTACAACCACCAATGTATTGTACAGTTGAGTGGGGATCCGAGGGGCATTTTAATATGGAATGATAGGAGTGCCGCAATAAAGAATAAATATGTAAATAAAAGAATAAGACAATAAATGTGGAACTATAAAGAGAAATAAATAAAATAATAAAATAATAAGACAATAAATGTGGAAATATAAAGAGAAATAAATAAAAGAATAAAAGAATAAGACAATAAATATGGAAATAAGACAATAAATGTTTATTCTTTTCCCTTTTGCATTTTCTATTTCCACATTGCTTTTGTCTTTTCTATTTCTACATTGCCTTTTCTATTTCCACATTGCCTTTTCTATTTCCATTTCCAGATTGCTTTTGTCTTTTCTAACAAACCCAGAACCTCATCCAGTCTGGCAAATTAATTAAAAGCATGTAAAGTAAGCAGGTGTCTATAACTGTGAAATCTCTACACCATACTGGTGTCGCGGGAAAATGTACGTGTTGCTCAATCACAACAGTAGGAACCAATGGGCTTGCAGCTGGGAGACAGGGTAGGTAATTCAGAAAATGTTAAGAGAAGGCTTTTGGTCTGTTCATGGGATTTGTTGACAATAATAAAATATAAAACAACACCAGACCTATTCTAACAGTTTTTTTTTAAATCAAATAACCTGCAAACCGTGCCTCCAGCTCCTCACTCTTGTTGGGAATTATGTAGTTATTTGATGGTACAAACGTGCAGCATGGGCAGTGCAGGCTGATCTTGAAACCACTGTTTCTGTCTGTAGAGAAACAAAGGTCAAGGTGATGTAATAATATAACACATGCAGTAAATGTGGAGGAAGGTGCTACAATGAGGAATATGTACTCACCTCTGTGGTTCAGCCATTCACTAACTGCCTCTGTCACATCAAAGGACAGCCACTCTCCCTCCGTTTGTGTTCGTACCACCTTGCTGTCAATATACCGCTGTGTTGGGGATGTCAGGTCTTTGTGTCCTAAAATCTGTGGACAAAACAGAGGCATGATGAAGATGGGAAACAGAACATTGTTAAAAATGTGGTGCTGTACAGTTATGTGTACAGCACAGAGGCTTGAAAAAGATTATTTTGGGGTCTTATAGTAGTCTCAGTGGATACGGAGTTCTATGCACCACAGTCCTGTCCAATGAGTCTTCCGATCTTAACCGATCTTAACCTGTAATTGACTTCCAGAATGTTTTCTGGTCTGCCACCTTTTGTGTAAAAGTTTGGTTTGGATTTGGCAAGCTATCTAACTTGTATAGGTTAGAGAAAGAGTAGTCGTGGTCAAGAAACATATATTGACTGTTGGTAGAAGATGAGATGTGAACAATTTTCTGTGTCAAAGTCAGACACGTTGTGCAACCCACCATCCAGCCTGACCCTCTCTCAAAGATTAGAAACTGTGATATTCCCCACATCACGAAAACATAGGTCATTGTAATTGGCACTGGATGAAAACTCTAGTGCTAAACATACAAAAAGTGGATCATCAATGTCTTACAATTATTTGCGGCAACTGATCTAGTAGATGTTGAGATATTTCACATGGTGTGACCTGCTGGTGGTGCTAGATGAACAGTGAGGTGAGCAACAACACCATTAAGATGCATGCTCTGGAGACCTGTACCACATCCTATAGTTTTAGTGGTGATCATCAAAGTCAGTAGGATTCATTCTCTGGTGACCATGAATGTCTGGATAACATTCCATTGCTATACAATCTGGCGGGACAGTGGCAGACCCACTGACATTGCCATCCCTGGTTGTTCCTTGTCAATAAAACATAGATCATTTGAAAGGTGGGATAGGCAGTTTTTCTTTGGCGTCATTAGGAAAAAAATGTCATATAACCGTCCCTCATACTGTAAATTAAGTGGTCAGAGAGAAAACCTCTACTTCAGCCCCTCCTCCTGGCTGTGTTTTTGGGCTTCCGAATATCTGTAGCGTGGGATGTTGTTCATACTGGCTGAGTTACAAATGCAGATTCAAGCAGATATTACTGACTTGATAAATCTAATGATACTTCAGTGTTTCAAATTCAATTGGGCTTCTGAATGAATACTGTCTCAACCAGATTCTATGGTTTAGCAAACACATCATCATATAAGATACACATATCATATAAGCTTCTTGTGTCAGCAGCCAGAATAGCTGTAGAGGACAGTTGGTTGAGTTGTGGCAGCCTGCTCTTTTCTCTCTGATTGATTGGCCAGGTCTGGGAGGAGCTGTGAGAGCATAACCAGATGCTGGATAGTCCTTTGTTATTCTGCTGTCCTTCAGAACTATGTGTTTATGTTGGCCCATTGCTGTCTAATGTGTAAAACACTATTCCTGCTGCTTTCACTGAGATCTCCTGTTAGGGCTGGTGTGGGAAACCTGACAGACACTGAAGCTCAGACACAAAAAGTATGTACAGAAAGAAATCAGAGGTAGAGGTTGGCAATAAAATACTTTATATGACGCAGTGGGTTGAGGGCTAACCAACAGATGTTAGAACTCTTTCGATGAATGTACTGTTTGATCCCTTATAAGACTGTCACGTTGTAACCCTTATGGTCCTGTAAAGACCTATAGAGAGTTCTTCTTGGAAATCTCAATAAAAATCACACTGACATTTGTGATAAGACCAATTACACAGCCTTTTTTACACAGTTTTGCAATTCCCTCCATTTGCCCAGACAAGGATGGTAAACTTAACTGACGTTAGAGACATTACTTCTTCCAAGGGCTTTTAAAGGTCTACTTAAATGTATAAAATACTTGTGAGTGTGTGTGATGACTTTGTGTAACCAAATTGATTTGTCCAGTTGTATTTTGTTCTCAGGCCTCTGTTGCAATTTTATACAAAAGCTTAGCTAACTACCAAACTAACAACAACAAAGAGCAAAGAATAGGACATTTCTTTAATAGAAATGTTACAGCCTCACCCTCTGATTCTGTGAAAGTGTGTGAATAATCAGTCTCCTTGTGCATGCATGCACATATTGCACAGTGCAGTAAGATAATACACATAGCAAGCTGCTGATAACATTTTATAGAAAAGTGTTTGATTCTTGTTATTTTTTGTTTTAACTGATCAAAACTTATGATTTAAAGTTTTACTTCACCCAGAATTGTTTGAGAAATGGTGCTTTTAGGCGTAGAAAGTAAAGAAAATCTTGTGCAGTTCAGTCTGTTGAGTCTTTTCAATGGAGTAATTTCAATGTATGATGCCCCTACAGGACATTTATCACAGCAAAGTCCAAACTCCACATCACAGGCAGAAATATGTTCAAACATTTGTAGATGAGGGGTTAGGTTTTGCTATGTATAGACATGAATAAGTGTGCCTGTGTGTGTGATGAATGAGTACAAGGTGGATGTTATCAGTTCTCCCTTTTTGTACCGGCCCGTCCCTTCCTCCCTGACACATTAACAGGCGTTGTATTCACGTGAGAAAATCTCCCTGTTTGAAGCTGTGTTTAGCCCAGCTGTCATATTGTCTGGATGTAAACATACACTTCAAAAAGCGACATCTAATATACTTTTTTGGTTTTTTGGTCTGACAAGATATTTCTTCTTACCAGGCAGTTTTTATGTTAGAGCATTTCACTTGTTTCAAGCTTGTTAGTCTTCAGTTACTTAATAAGATACTATAAATTGTTACTGAGATTTTATTACTGGTTCTGAGTAACTTAATGCATGAAACTAGAGTTGCCAGAATTATAAAGCTGTTTGATCAACACTGACAAGCACAAAACTGCTTTGTCAAAGTCATACTTTCTTATTTCAATCATCTTATGATTTTCATTTCTTGGCATAAATAAAAGTCTCTGTCTTTCCAGGAGTTAGATGAGAATATTGCTATACCTCTCTCGCATCTGTACGTCAAGTAGAGGCTATTAGCTTAATTTAGTAAAAAGACTGAAAGCAAGGGGAAACGACTAACCTGTCTCTCTCCATAGAAATGTACCAGCACATCTAAAGCTCACTAACTAACAGGAAGTATCTTTATATAGTTACAGAAAGTAACTCCCTGAAATTAACAGGGTTCATACAAGGTCTTGAAAGTGTGGGAAACATTTGATTTTAAATATTGTTTTCAATGTTAGGAATATGCATGAATTCAAATGTACTCCTTGAGAAATGCTTGATTTTCAACATGATCTGTGGTTCATCTACAATCACTCATGTAAACCTAAAATTGTTTAATGTTTGAAAAGAAACAATCCCGTTGTCATATTTGTTTGTCTCCTGGCGTTTATAATAACAGTTTAGATTTAGGTTTAGCTACATAGAAAGTGCTTGAAAAGTGTTTGACTTTTACAGTAAAACTGTATGACCCCCTTTTTAAAGCACTGTTACATTTGCTCACTTTCACCTTGACAACCAATGGTCTTAATGTTGGTTTTCCCATAGAGTTATTTATTTTATGCACAATATACTATTTTTTGACTGTAAATTCCAGGTTGTATAGCCTTATTTCAAGACAATGGCACTAGCATGTGCTAAATTTAAACACATTTTCCATGCACTACTTGCTTAAATTTGTCATTTTGTCTAGGTTTAAAGCCCATTACTGTCTTTCAGTGTCTAGATTGTTATGCTAGTTTTAAGAATTCTAGCCAAGCAAAATTGGCTTACCCCATTGACTGTTTTTATTTTTGCTTGATACAAGTCAATTTAATTGTATTTAAGAGTATTTGGGTTTCTGGTAGGGCTGTTGTTGCAGTGTAGCATGGGAACTGGCTGGCGCAGACAATTCAATTCAGTTTTATTTATATAGCGCCATATCATAACAGAGTTATCTCATAGCAGTTGTTAATATAGAGCAAGTCTAGACCAACTCTATATGTATAGACCCAACAATTCCACCATGAGCAGCACTAGGCGACAGTGGCAAGGAAAAACTGCCTTTTAACAGGCAGAAACCTCAAGCAGAACCGGGCTCTTGGTGGGTGGTCATCTGTCTCGACCGGTTGGGTAGAGAGAGAAAAAAAAAGATAGTGTCTTGCCCAGGGACACTTCGACGTGTGGACAGGAGGAGCCAGGATCAAACCACCAACCCTGGGGTTAAAGGACGACCGCACTACCCTCTGAGCCACAGCCACCACAATTAAGGCCACTGTGTCTGACAGTGGCTGTTCAGAATGGCTACAAACACAATCCTCTTTTCAGGTGTTTGGATGACACGTTGTACCAACTTGTTGTAATATGTTTTTATATATCTTCTGTTTCTGTTGTGAGACAACTCAACAACGAAGAAATGTTGGTGGCTCATGAATACTGTTGACCAGCAGTCATCACCGAGCTGCTGAGCTGCAGATGAAATAATTATTTTATGATCACATGGTCTGCCGAAAAACAGTTCTGACACTTTTCCAGTGGTCACTTTATATTAATTCTGTTTATAAGCCATTAACAAGATCAGCTTTTTTCAGCTTTGTGTTTATCCTCTGAATTTTTTTTTTTTTTTGGCACAGGCTGACGTTAGTAAGAGATTAATAAAGGGTATTTACAATAATCCTTCACATTTGCACTTTGAAATTGATAACATGTTAATAAATTGCTCAAAACTAAAAGAGTCTGTGCCTTTCAAGTGGTGGATCCTAAACTTTGGAAGTGTCTCCTGTTGCACTTCAAGATCTGTCCACACCTTAAAACACCAGCTCAAGACTCACCTACCTTGGTTTTACTTAGTTTTATTTATTTAATCTCCATTTTTATTTATTATATCACACAGTATCTTTATTTGATGTCTATCTTTTATTATGAATCACTTGAAATGTGCTATATAAATAAACCTTACTTCCTTCTTAATTACTGAATGGAGTTTAGGGCTCTCTACAGCTCTTTTGCAGAAAGTCAGTGGTCTTCCATGATTACTCATTAATTATTTGGATAAAAATGTACTGGGTCTTGCATTTCAACACCTGTATTCACCCTCCGTCTGAAATAGTACGTTTAGTGCCTATCTCTTTAAGGCCCCCATCTTGAAAATCCAGCCTGCCCTGATTGGTCAGCTTCCACAGGCCTGAGCAGGTGTTTCAATAATCTATCAATGTTTAAATGCCATCTTTTAATTTCTTTATGATGATAAAGTAAAGAAACAATCCTTCCTAGCTTTAATGTGTGTATGTACCTGGTAGAGCTCGATGCGCTGCTCAGACACTCGGGCCCTGGGGTTTTGAAGACGGAAGATCCTGAGCTCAGCCTTAACCAGGTTTGAGGCATTCTTCTCCATGGAGGACACATCAAACATCACCTGCCTGAAGTAGGGGTTGAAGTGTGCAGGAGAGATGACATCTACAAGAAAGGAGAGAGTATGGCTGAGTGAGGCTATGGGAGGTTAATTTAAAACGGGTGAGACCCTGGTTAAAGGTTTATTTTCTACTGTTTGTTTGATTCAAAATAAATTTTTGGAGGAAATGTTATGAGTTTTTTAGGATTATGCACTACTTTGAAAAAATTTATCATCAAAGACCGACATAGTCCCTAGTATGGATGAAGAAAAACATTGGACCGTACATATTCCTGTAATGTAACTAGCATTTTGATTAGACTGTCCCTGTACAGTAAATGCCCACATCTTTTAAATTCCACACCTCCAGTTTATAACTGAGGCTTTCTATCAGAAATGTGTCTACAAAGCCAAGCCAAGATAACACCAATGACATCACTATGACATTATCAGGGTTCTTTTGTCAGACTTGACAAAGGTCCTTCTGAGCCACAATATACAACTCTTTTGACAGGATTAGTACTCCCTGTGACCAATACACAGATCTGGATGTGTAAAAACAGTAGAGTGCCTCTCTAAAGATCAGCTTTTTATATTCCTACTGGCATCAGACTTTTAAAAGCTGGATCAGTGAAACCCTGACAACCAAATAACACACACTCCCTCAGTAGGACAGCAGCCATGAACAGTAGCAGCAGCACAATCCCCCTCATACACTACTTAGAACCATGTGTGTGGAAGTGTTTGACAGACGCTTACACAGGACCAGGGGTGACACACGGAGCACTGACAGCCATAATGTATGTGTTGCCATGTCTGACAGATGTTGGGGAACACACACACACACACACACACACACACACACACACACACGTACAGCGTAATACTGGAAACCATGTGTGCGGTGGAGGAGTGTTTGACAGCTTCCCACAGCACGGTGAATTAAGAGGCCCGGAGGTCTTAAATTGATGGCTGCAACGTAAGGCAGAAGCCTGGGATTAGTAAGACACTGTGGTTTGTTTAGAGAGAGTATACAACCACAGCAACCAGCCAGACACATGGACTCGGACCAGCTGAGAGGCAAGCAGAGAGGTTTTCATTTTGGCCATTTTTGTATACTACTTTGGTAATACTGTTCCTGATAAATAAGAATACACCTTTAATGTCCACAAAAGTAAAAATAATTTCCTTCGTCCATCTAGCAGTTCATTAAAACATACAGCACATACACACAAACACACACACCACATAACAACAACACTCGCTGTATGACTACTCCAAGTAATAGAAATACAATATTCAACATTTAAGAAAATTAAGCCTTTTAAGACAGTTTGAGCATGCCCAACTGTCTGCAGGATAACTGACTTTGTATCCAGAGACTTCCTCTTATGGCTACCATAGTTCTCAAATCTGCCGAGCTGAGGAAGTCAAGGTGACTCTGTGACACGCAGAGCCTTCCTCCTCACCCTCTGTTCATTTACCACATTGATGACCTTTGCCAGCTTACCATACTGTGCAGTCGTATTGTGCAACAAAACAACTTCAAAGAGAGATTTATAGACTACTTGTTGAAGAAAATTGTATACATTTCTTGAAAACACAATCCACATCCATAGAGAAACAAAGTTTACTATCTTAGAATATTCCTACGTACTTAAATGTGTCTACGTTTAGGGCTGTAACTTATGGCTACTATCTCAAACAGTTTTTTGTATTTAACAGAAATATCTGCATTCATATATATTCAAATTTCCAACAGAAGACTACATGCTTTTCTGTATTAAATTGTTTTCTATTGCCCAATACGTTTAGCTGCTCAAAATATACCTACCATTACATGCAAACCATATACATACATTAATCAAATGACAAAGAATGATTTCTACCTGAACACCTCTAAAATAGACGAAGTCTACAAATTATCTAAATAAAAGCTGTGTAATTGTTTCTTTTTTTGAGTCTATATTTATTTACATTTGGCTGATCTTCACTGTGTACATGTTTCATTAACCACAGGCAGCTCCTGTTTGCAGTGTAACCATGGACTGTAAGCATGTTGATACAGATGTACTGATGTATTCTTTATTGGATTTCTAAGTGGATTAATGGACATTCATCCTCAATGGACACTGGAAAGATAAGATTTTGTAATTCCAGCAGTATGTGTATGTTGTAATGCAACTGTTGGGTGACAAAAACAACAAATATTGCTGCCACGCTGACAAACTGCTACTGGCTGGTTGGGTGCCTGCTCTCACTTATTCTCTTGGTGTACAAGTTATGCACATATGTAGCTATATTGCTATAACATATCCAGATCGCCTAATATGTACCTGCTGCAGTCTATATAAATGGATCAAATGTTGGCAGAATGCACATTCAGTAGACTTCTATCATCCTGAGCTGAGACCTGGTGACAGTGAAGGACAAAGCAAATGATTAATCCAATTTCCTGTCTGCAGTGTAAGTGACTCTGAAGTGGGAATCACAAGTGACCAGTGGGAATCCGATTTGTTTACTTAAAATTACATCCTGGGTGCATTTTGGGTATCTATGCAAGTGACTAGACAGAAGAAAAACACTGCAGCAGAAGAATAAGGCCCAGAGAAGGATTTACTGTCTGACAGCTTTGACTAGTTTTCCCAGCCAACTCTCAAGATCCTCACAGCTACCTGTGAAATACCTCTGCTGCTGGTTAATTTCAACATGGCTGTTTCCAAAGTGTCTATTTATCTCCTTCTCTATCCTTAAAGTTTACCCTGTCAAGGCTGGAGCCTATCCCAAAATACATTGGGCAAGAGGCGGGGTACACCTTGGACAGGTCACCAGAATCACATTCACACTATAGGCAATTTAAAATCTTCAGTTCACCTAAACAAGCGTGATGTGTTCCTTATTTATTTAAAGTATGTCCACAAACATGGTAAGCAGAAATTAAATCAAGCATTTTTATTAACGAGTCTATTAACCCATTCAGACTGACACAGTAATGGGTGAAACCCACGTCAGGGGTCTATCTGAATGGGTCAATGCACATCAGCTGAGCCTCCTTCACAACTCACTTCCTGACCAGGACTGAACGTGAGTAGGAAACTGCAGTGAACTGGCATTGCTAAGAAATTACTTATATTATACTGATGCTGAAGCTCACCAAAAAACACCTGACAAAAAACATCTGAACCACATTTCATGCCAATACATCCAACAGTTGTTGAGATATCTGAGACTGAACAAAAGAGAAATGGAAGAGTAGAAATGGAAAGTTCTAGTGTCAGCAGGGCCTGTTGTATGAATGTTACTACCACAGGCGGATTAACAAGGACCTATTGACCTGATCAAAACCATTCTTAGTACTCTATGGGAAGCCTGTTCAAACACGTACACATCCAACATGTTTAATCCCTCTGCTCCTTCCAGTGCTACTCAGTGCCCAACATTTAACAGTATGCAGTGTGAGCAGCTGAGGCAGATGAGCCAAGACTAATTATGCTCTTTCTTGTTTCCTTCCCATTCATCAAAAGAGAAATTCACACTTGGTGAAGGCAGACTGTTTTCAGAAAGTGCTGCAAAGCCTCGTGAATGAGTCTGCTGTGTTGTAACACAACACTGGACGCTGAAACATGATGTGGATGGCAGACATGAACTTTCATAGTAACACACACACACACACACACATCCACTAGTCATCATGAACATGATAGAAGCTCAGTACTTGGCTTGGACTAATATCTGCTGTCTTTAAGGCTGATATCAATGTTTTTGATACTCAATAATAAATTTTTCACTTCTCAGTATTTCACTCTGAATGTCATCAATTTCATAATGGAAAAGCCTGAGAGCATTAATCCCAAACTTGGGGAGCTCCAGTTGCTCGTCTGGTAGAGTGCGTACCATTAAGGCTGAGTCCTTACCACAATGACCTGGGCTCGATTCCAGCCCGGGTCCTTTGCTGCATGTCATCCTCGCTCTATCTCACACCTTTCCAGTCTCTCTCTGCAGCTGTCACTATCTAATAAATGCAAAATAATGACAAACTAACCACTGAAATGAATATCTATTTGGTGGGTTAGGAGCTCCCTAAGGTGGGGTTTGACTCACACCCCACTGATATGAACTGTGTAATCTGATATAATGTTTAAGAAAAAACAGTATTAATATGTTGACTAAGTCTAAGTGACTGTGATCAGGAAGGAATCACCGCCATATTGGAGCTGGAGTGCATGGACAGGTCATTATGTGATTTTTGCCAGGCTAAGAACAGGACCTAATGGCATAAACCTAGTTTGCTTCAGACAAACATGTTGTCCAACCTTGACTAACAGCAAAAGTGTTTATACCGGTTCACTTAAAGGGCCACGATAGACTCTTCCATCGCTGCATCCCAGTACCTCTCTCCAAGAACTGTCGTTGTAGTCTCAAAGTAACGAATCATACACATGGGGCTAACAGAGCACACTTTCTACAGTTTCTCCTTGAAAGACATTCATGAAGTTGCCCTCTGTTGTTCACTGAAAAAGGGACAGAAGCAGCTTAATGTAAAGCTTGAGAGGAAGGTTCAAACCAAACCCTGCCATCTTTCCCACCTCCACTCACCTGGCCAATCACTGTGTGAAGTTGGTGTATATGTCTGTTTTGGAAAGTAGTTGAACACAGCTTGACCCACCTTGGTCACTATACACAGCAAATTTAAAAATCTTCCTGTTTGTCATGGTCTGTATTTATTTGAGTTTTTTGGTTTCCTGTTTTATTTTGACATCTTCTCTGTTGAGTTTCCAGTCTTGTGTTTTCTGCCTCTGCCCCTCCTGTGTTGATTAGTTCCAACTGTTCATTTGGGTTCCCCTGTGTCTCGTTATCTTCATTCGTGCCTGTGTATTTAAGTGGTGATTCTTGTGTTGCTTGTTGTTGGGTCATTGTCGTGACATTCCCCAGTACGGGCTGTCGTCTGTTGTTTTGGGGTTGGTTTATTTTTTGTTCTAGATTTGCCTTTTGTTTTGCAAGCTGTTTCTTGCATTTTTGGATTCGCCTTTTTCTTTGTAAGTATTCTCTTGCCTTTTGGATTTTTGCTGTTTTGATTTGTTCTATTCCCTCACAGCCTTACCTGCTCTGTAAGTGTCTTTTTATTCTCGTCAATAAACCAACATAACATTTACCTCTGCGCTTGGGTTCGTCTTTCCTCCCGCCACCAACGTGCCCTGACACCGTCACATTGCAATGAAATTTGCCAATCAAGTTCATATTCTCTTAAAAATTACCTTTTCTGTTTTGGAACTCTGAGCTTTGTTCTCATAATCTGATTGCAGATGGCAACTGATTACCATAAAATTTGCAGACTGTGTTCATGTCTTAAAGGGGAAAATCCACTTTAACTTTAATGGCCACACCATTTGCTCTAGCTCCACCTTAAGAGCAATCTAAACTACTGGTAAAGCTCCAAGAATAGCAAAATCATCAGTATGTTGTGTATGGAGCTGGAGTCAACAGAAATGTAGAAGCAACAGGATCAGTGAGCTTTAGAGGTGTTGGTAGATGTATTTTTGAACTTTGAACAGAGCCAGGCTAGCTGTTTCCCCCTGCTTCCAGTCTTTATGCTAAGCTAACCACATCCTGACTCCATCTCTGTATTGATATCAATCTGCTCATCCCACTCTTGGAGAGCACGTAAGTGTATTTCTCAAATGTTAAAATGTTCCTTTTTAATGTTTAAGTGGAGGGGTGGAATTATATTTGCAGCCTGTGCTAATGAGTCATAATTTCAATAAGTCAGCTTGATTTGTTGTTTCTTTGTGGATTTACACAAAGTAGTACTGTTCTTGTCCTATATCCACAAATAATGCTCTGTAAACATGGTTAAGTACTCACAGACAGTGCAGTAAGTGGATGGCCAGTTGAAATACATTTGGGTATTCAAGTAAAGTGAGATCCGCAGGGAAATTCCAGGCATTGGTTGAGGGTGTGTGGCATTAGCAAATCACTGCATGACTGCCTGCAGGCAGTGGTATACAGCAGAGTCAGCCCACATTACCAGCGCACAGCCCACATTACCAGCGCCGCTGTGGTCTATCTTTGTGTGTGTGAGTGCATCAATCTATCACATTGATGGGACTAAGACAGGAGTGAGGCAAGTGATGTCATGACACACAGCACACACACACACACACAGTGACATGGATGCTTTCATGCAGTTCCTCCTACTGAGAGAACAGCTGATGTCACATGAGAGCTGTCACACACAGCCGACACAGGGCCCCTGATTCCTGTAATCAGTCACTTCATTACTCATCCCTCCCATTTCCTCAAACATCAATGGCAAAGCACTAAAGCATGTGCTATATGGACACAACAGAAGTGAAAGAAGTACAGCGAGTTGATGAGTGATTGTCCTCTGTCAGTCAAATTAGCTGTTATACAGTGTGTGCACAATTATTAGGCAAGTGAGTATTTTGACCATATCATCATTTTATACATATTTTCCAACTCCAAGCTGTATAAACTTGAATGCTTATTGGATTTAATCATATCAGGCGATGTGTAATGAGGGAGGGTGTGGCCTAAGGAGGGCCAAAATGGGCCAAAAGGAGCTTTAATTGACTTTGAAAAGTCAAAAATTGTAGATATTGGGGCGTGATCACAGAACTGTCAAATTCTTTTGAAAAGACACAAACTAACTTCCAAAACAGTACACCTCTCTGAACAGTGTCTGTGGTTGCTGCTGCAAAGAGTTAATCGTCAACAGATCAAGAAACTGACAGACTCTATGAATGGAAGGCGTATGACTGGTGGCTATATTGGTCACTGATTTGTTTTTTTGAAATGTCAGAAATGTTTGTACATTTAGAGTTGTTTGATTCTCACGTTAACAGCATAGGCGTGTCCAGAGGGGGGGCCTTGGGTGGCACGTGCCACCCTTGGAATCTGATTGGCCACCCCAGGTGCCACCCCGCCGGCCGAAACTATGATTGGCTTACAGCCAAGTCAGAGGCGGGACCTCGTTCGAACAGTTTGACGAGACCCGAAATTTCTTTCTGGTCTTGACATCTGAGATCCCGGCGCTACTTGTCGCTGACAAATGAGTATAATTTCTGATACATCTGCTACTGTGGTTAAAAACGTTTTAGCTGTGTAACATTAGTCAGCAAATAAGTTCCTCTGTCTCGTTCAATGTTCATGATAATGTCACGCAGGTCTTTCATCTTGGCTTGTTAGCAAACCTGTCGTCAACCTGATTATTGTCAACATTAGCGACGGTGACGCTAACTGTATAAATACTGTATGTCTTGTGTACCTTTGTAGGCTTAAGTAAGTTTACTTTTAATGTTTCACAATTAAATGTATTGTGCAATATACAGTATACAGTGACATGTGCCTGATAGGCCTATTTTTTATAATTAAACTTTAAACACAGGAATGTGACATTAGGCTATTAGACAGTGGTAGAAGTACTCAGATCCTTTAATACTAAGTAAAACTACCTATACAGCAATGTACAAATACTCACAAGTAAAAGTCCTGCATGTAAAATCCTACTTAAGTAATAGTGCAGTATCGTTTGGGCTAAATATATCAGCTTGAAGTAGTGGTTTCATTTCTCTGAATCATATATTATTATACATAATGTGATTATTAATACTGAAATATGAGTGTCAGCAGTATGTTACTGTTGCAGCTGCAGGTGGAGCTAGTTTGAACTACTTTACATACAGAGCAGTTTAAGGTTCAGGTCCATCCAAAGATGATTACATTGTTTACAAGAGAACAATCCTGTTTAAAACAGCACAAATTCGTCATAGATCTAGCCTCTTAATCTTGCTCTTAATTTGCACCAGATTGATGCATTCAACTTTAAAACTATTCTTTCCGAGGTCCATTACACTTTATGCCACCCCTGTAGAAGTCAGTGCCCCACTTGGGCCACCCCAGTAAACAATGTCTGGACACGCCACTGTCAGAAACATCGAGTTGAGGACAGGTTCTCTCCAAATGCTGATGGAGGATGAAAACATCCCTGAGGCAGAAACGAAGTGAACGCTCAGGATGTCGGGAAGTTCAGCTGTAAGGAGCTTTGTAACGCGTTTAAATCCTCAGGCCCGTTTCCACTGTTTTCACCCACCTGAACCACAAGTTGTCGCACGTGTACTGAATCACCTCGAGTCCGTTCAGATGCACTCGGCTGATGCGCAGTGCGGCCGGGCTGTGGCCTCCACAATCTCTCCTTGTGATCGACTAAAGAATAAGAGGCTGGAGTCGCAGTCGTTTGACGATCGTCAATCAGAAAGGGGAACCAAACAAGAAGAAATGACTCAACGCTACCTGCGGGCGTTGATCTGAGCTGTTGCTTTAAGCTGCAGGCTGTTGCCATGGACGCTGTAACCTGATAGTAATCAGGGCTTCGCAGGGGGAATACATGTGAGCGCCTCTACTGGAAATAATCGCCGGAGCGTGGCCTCGTTGGCTCCCAGGAGCCCCGACACCGCCGCAGCCCTGATTTAATCTGCTCATTATTACATGGAAAAATACTGACAAAATACATCAGCAGGTCTGGGATTTCTGTGTGCGGCGGCGTGATCTGCATTCTGCCGCCACCACGCGCACCAAATATGTGTGCATTTCACAAGACGAGACACCGCGTGCCGGAGAGGTTTGGGACTTTTGAACAGTGTGTAAAGAGACCACAGTGCAGGAGATACACGTTTAGGGCTTCATGGTATCACATAAAATGAAGAAATCGAAAAGGAGAGTCTCTAAAAAGGGTTACATGTGTTTTAGTATGCTGAGGTCAGAGGGCAGAGTTCAGCCGCTTGCTGAAAGACAAGAACATCTTCGGTGTTTGAACGACGTCAAACGCCAGGATTCGTGGTAAAGACGTTTGGTTTGCAAATGTCTGGAAAATCTGCAAATCTCTCGTCTTCGCCTCTCTGCTGTGGCGGTTTTAAACAAACAAAACATCAGCCCCAGAGAGGACACAGCAAAGGCCAAAGGAGTCGGTCGATGTCCTTCAAGACTCGCTGGAGATACCTGATTGATCCGGTCTGACTGAGGATCTGATTCCTGAGTGACGTGTCTACATGAGGATGCTGTTCACCTGTGGAGGTTAAAGGTGTAACTGTGTGACCCCGGTCTTTGTGTGTGCAGCAGTGTTGGAGACCACGTGGATCCATTTTGCGAACCACAGCGCCATCTAGGGTTCAAAATGAAGAAGCTCCAGTTAAGCTCAGGTTAAAGCATCAGAGGTCACGTCCTCTGAACTGCGTCGGGGCTTGATTTCCCTGAAGGGTTGTCTTTCAGTCATTACACACAAATCACACGTGAGTTGCTTTTAAAGGCTGATTCAAACGTTACTGTTTCCAATTTCATTAAAGTAAATGTTTCACCACCAGAACTATTTTCCTGGTGTTGTGGCGGTTTTGAAACAGAAGCATTTAGACGTATTAGAGGAATATGGACCTCAGTATTTATATAGTTTGGTGATCAGCTGAGCTGGTTGATAATGAGTGAGTAGAAAAACAAAAATAAAATAAGAATAATTAGATCACTGAGGTCCACACATCTGGAGACCTGCCATTTAAATACACGTTTAAGTTAATTTGATAAACACTATTGTTTATCTGCTTTTCCCGACTTCACCGCTTATTTTTTATTGATTGATTTGTTGGTTTGTTTATTTGGATCCACATCAGCTGCTCGTCCTGTGCTCTATAAATTATAAATAAATTAACAGTTTCATGCGATTACATAAATAAAAGTATGTGAAAGTAAAATTACATACATGTGCATTTACACATACATAATACTTGTACTTGGATTTAAAAAATAAGGTACAGTACTGGATTGCAATCAGTGATGGAGGAAGTATTCGGATCCTTTACCACAGTAAAAGTACTAATACAACGCTGTAAAAAAAGAAACATCTCTGCTACATGTAAAAGTCCTGCACTGAAAATGTTACTAAAGCAAAAGTATACTTAAAAAGTGAAAGTACTCAGTACTCTATTGCATAAAAGTACAAAATATTAAAATGATTAAAGTAATTATCCTCACGACCATCAGAATCAGGCTTATTGCCAGGTAGGTTTTCACATACAAGGAGTTTGCTTTGGTGGATTGGTGCAGTAAATGTGAAGAAATATAGTAACAGTGAAATGAGATAAAGTAAGATACAAATTTGAGAGAAAACAAACTGTACAAAAAATATGAATGAAATGAAACCATGAAATGTTTTTAAAATGAAAAATGACTTTTAACTATCAAAATAGTTGCCAGTTAACTTTCTGCCACTTGACCGATCAATAAACTAAAATAAAGCGTTCTGTTATGTTAAACATTGTAATGTAGTACACACATAACTTAGGGCCTACAATTCCAGCTGCTTATCTGTGAGACTACCAGCAGGGGGCACTAAAAGACCACGAATACAAAACATTAAAAACACGGAAGGAACCGCTGCCGTTTACTGCGCATGCTCAGTGCAGCTCCACCCAAACTGTGACTGTGACTCAAAGTGTTTGTGCTCAGACTGTCAGCAGCCCCAGACTCCTGCAGAATGGTGAGTTTTCACGTTTCACGGCCTCACGTTTGCACCGAGGTGAACGTCAGACCTCCACCTGTTTGGATGCACTCGGCAGCTTAGTTTCCAAACTCTGACCTTCCACACCTGAGGAAGCCACAGTCTCCACGCCAGCTTTTATTCTCACTGAATGCAAATCGCTCTGAAGTGTCTCGGGAGTCAAAAAAATAGAACCCCAGAGTTCTAAATGCAAAGTAAAGCGGTGTCTGCGTGGCGGATCAGTGTGAGCTGGACTAATGTTAGGTCACATGACTCCCTCCTGCCCCACCCCTGCAGGGTCAGAGGTCAGGCTGGTGTTTGGTTAAGCACAGTGATCCTGTTAAAGATCTGAATGGACCCCACACACACACACACACACACACACACACACATTTCCTTTCGCTGCACGTGGAGCTCGGTTTGCACGAGCAGCATCAGCTGTTTGTTCGTTTAGCTGACACTAACCTTTACTCTTGTCTTATCAGGCGGCTTCATATTTGTGTCTGTTAAAATCGTCACTGTGTCAGATTAGGTGACTTTCTGTGTGATGTCACCGGCCGACTTCCTCCAACAAACTAGCGACGGGATAACCGGTTCGTGTTAGTGACTAGTTCTTTAACTCCCGTTCAATAAAAGGAAGTAGACATTTCTTTCATGGGGTTTCCTTCATCATCATAAATAGTCCCCCCACATATTCACCATTTTGACTTATTTCCATCTCGAAGGGGCTGTTTCATTGTTTTGTTATTGAATTAAACTTTAATTTCAGTTAGTTATTTTTTTCTAAACAAATGAACAGAAAACCAACAAGGTCTAACAAAACAAACAAATAAAATCGAATCTAAAGACAGATCTTGTTCCTCCCAGACTTCAGCAGGAGGAGGGTCGCCCCTGCGGGTCCACGCGGTCCGGTTCGGTCCGGGTCAGGAGCTGATGGGATCTCTGCAGGCGTTTGTGGAGGAGAGGCAACTCCGAGCGCCGTTCATCATCACCTGCGTGGGCAGCGTCACCAAGGCGACGCTCCGGCTGGCCAACGCCACGGCAACAAATACAAACGAGGTACTTGGCAGCAGCGTGAAGGCCCGAGATGTGTTTGCTGCTCCTGGCTCACCCTCTGGAGTCCAGGTTAATTTTACTGCGGGGCTGCTGGGTTTTTTTTCCTGGCATCCCCTGCGGCCCCCACCGCCGTGTGGACTCTGATTGTGTCAATATAATCTTTGACACAAATCTGATTCCGTAGCGCCACCACGCCACCCGTGTTCAGATTATGCACTTTCGCTTTAGTGTGAATTCAGCATTAGCTTCTGGACTGTCCCCCCAGGTTATCCACCTCAGCGGGCGGTTTGAGATCGTCTCCCTGGTCGGCACGTTGAACCGGGACGCCCACGTCCACGTCTGCCTGTCGGACAGCGAGGGCAGGGCGGTCGGCGGTCACGTGCTGGGAGATCTGGAGGTGTTCACCACAGCCGAGGTGGTCGTCGGCGAGGCGGTCGACCTGCAGTTCACCAGAGAGATGGACGAGCAGACGGGCTTCCCCGAGCTTGTGGTTCAGCCGCGCTCGCAGACGGACGACTCGGCCCGATCGGACCAACTGTAGCTGAGTCATGGTGTCGTAGGAGGTACTGACCGCTGCAGGCGTTTGACTGTCAAAGACCGATTACGGAAAAATCTGACAGATGGAGTAAAAATATTCTTACCAGATACGGCTGCAGTCTGTGTTTTACTATGAAGAAATTTAAAGTTTTAATCAGCTTTTAAAGTGTATCCTGTGTAATTTCACGACACAAACTTATATAAGGGCAGACCGACACAGGCTCCTTTTCTGTAGCCTTGTTAACTTGGCTACTCGTACTGTACCTTTTTTAATTAACGCACACAACGACAGTCTGAGTCAAACTCAAAGCGTCAAGTTGCCGGTGGTCAGGATCAATAGATGCAGATGTTGCATGTGCTAGCTGTGCAGAAGTACTAAAGATTCAAACGTGACGACAAGATTAATAAAAACATACAGCGTCCACACAGTTGCCCTGAGCCCCAGCAGCCAATAGCAGCAGCTCTGCGGGGGTCGCAGCATTCGGCTAATAGATGTTAAACTGAGCTGCGGCCTTTCTGAGCCTCTGAGACCTCAAGGATTAGCCATGACCTCGACTCGGTCGCCGCGAAGAAAGGAAAACCTCTGCCGCGGTGTGGCGGGCGAGTCGGGGGGAGGGGAGAGGGGAGTGGTAACAGCCTTTTGATGGAATCCAGTTGATGGACTTTAATTGGACCTCAGGCAGACTGGGTGACATGTTCCTTCATTACCGCGAACACACAAGTCACAGTTTGTTTTAACACACACACACACACACACACACACACACACATCGCCCTGCCACTGGAAACACTCACTAGCCAAATGTGGATTATTCCGCCGCTGAAAATAGACCCCGAGAAATGCACTGTTTCTCCTGCCCTCCGGAGTCTGTCTGTCTGTCTGTGTGCTGTTGGAAGTTCACGTTCGTGACGTCTGGACTTTCCAAGCGGCTCATTGCAGCAGCTGAGAGCTTTGAGTGTTGAATCCTGAACTTTTATTTTTAATTAAACTCGTTATCAGAGGGCCATACTGGTGGTTTTACATGTTTTGCTTCATTAATGTCTAATTGTGTGTACTTGAATTTGAGTTGCGAGAATCTTTAAATTTTTTTGCTGGTGTGGTTTTGGAAGCATTTGCATTCATGAGCTACATTTTTTAGAAGATTTAATGCAAAAACAAATCTGTCCATATCAAAACACGTCTGAAGTCTTGAACGCTGGATCGTCTTCCAAAGAACTTTAAAAACGTTACATTTACCACATGTCAAGATCTCAATGTTTTCAAATCAAATTTCCAGAGAATCTGAAAACAGGAAACGCTAAGTAACACATTTCCATCCACTTCCATTGTGCAAATATTAGGAGCTGGTTCATCAGGATAAGGAGTTGCTACTTGCTGCTAATTCTCCAGTCAAGTGCCATTCAGTTATTGTAGAAGAAGATGGTGGCGGTTAAAGAAAGTGTGACAGCGGCGATGCTTTCCCGGTCTTTGCAGCGTTTGTGCTCCAGGAGGACGAGGCCACACGGGGCAGCCGGGCCTGCAGACACATTAAAGCGGAGCCACAAAGCGTCCCCGCCGCAGCTTTGTGCTTTTTGTTTTGCCGCGTTGACGCAGCATGGTGGCCGAAAACGTGTTGGTGGTCTGCCCCGGCGCCCCCCTGGGAGGCAGCTTCACCCGTCCAACTAAAGCAGCTCAGTTCTCGATCCTGACAAATTGGAAGCCAAAAGCGGATGTTCTGGATTTGAAATGCAGCTTTTGATCTAAAAGACCATTCATCACAATTCTCAGCTTTCTGTCGTTGTTTAAAAGTTGCATTTTTAAAGAAAACGTGGCAGAGATGATTAAACATCCTCTGGGTTGCTGTTTTCCCGCGCATACGTGCTCTTTTGCACACAGAAAGCATGCGAGTTGTCCTCGTTTGAAACATCCGTGAATAAGTTAGTGATGTTTGTTGTTAATTAATGTTCCACAGCGACGTTTGCAGTCGGCGTCCTGCTGTGAGGCACCAATTACATTTTCCTGAGACTCTTGCTGAACAAAGACTTGACTTTAATCTCTGCACAGATGTAGTGTTCAAGACCGCTGTGGCAGCTCAGTGATTGTGGGGTTTTTTTGACGAGGAGAAATGTTAAAAGTGAAATAATAATAGAAAAATAATCCAAAATCTGAATGCAAACCAGCAACATTTGTCTTTGAGATTTCGGTTTATAAATCCAAAGTTTAATTTCCTTGTTATAGAGAGCTTTAGTCGTGTTTTACATCTCAATTTTACACGTTCTTTGTTCATACTGCAGCTCAAATCGAAGAAGCAAACAGGGATTTGCATCGACAGAAACGGGACATTTGTTACCTCCAGCTTCCTCCAGTTCTTCCGGTGCATCAGCTGCAGTAGACATGGAGGCCAGAGTGGACGTGTTCCAGCTTCATTCACAAATAAAGGCACACACAGGTGTTAAAGTACATGTGATTCTGTGTTATCTGGGCCTCCACGTATGGCCTTCATCAAGCATCTTACAAATCAGCCCCACCGGGATGCATACGACCAACACTCGGGCGTAGGACGAAAGAAAGCATTCGCTACTGCTTGAAAAGAGCTTCAAACCCCCAAAATTCTCAGACAATTCTGAAGACGACGTGACTGTGCTGTTATCGGCGGCAGCAAAAGTGTAATACCAGGATCAGACTGGAATCACGGCCCCTTCACTTCACGTTAGCCATCCATTGGACGCGACTGGCCTGCAGTTTGAAGTCGGGTGATAACTTCATAACTTCTCCATTTCCCAACACGGTGCATCGCACACACGCACAGGTCAGAGATGAATGCTGGCCTGAACGTGGCCGTGCCTAAATCTACCTGAAGTGTGCAGCAAAAGCAAAAGTTGAGCCCAATTTCGACTGCGTCTGCACCCCAATGCAGAGGATTCATTGAAATGAGTGGGGAGGCTGCGTTTTATGTCTGAAGCAGCGCCCAGTTTACATCATCAAGAGTCCTTTCGGGTGGTTGAATAGCTTTGGAAACCCCCCACAGCTTTCCCCACGTCTGATTTTAGGGGGGCTGTTTCCGAAACGGTCAACCTGACGTTCACACCCACCTCACGCCGTGATTGGTCAGCCGGTGAGAGGAGGTGAGAGGTTAAGCAGGGTTTGAACTTCTCTTTCGAGGTTCTTTACACAACTATTTCTGCCACTTTTCATGTGACATTCAAATACCGTGCGGGCTCACATTGTTCACATTATCCTTTACATGCGGCCACACTGGTCATGGTCCTGAACTGACCCACAAGCGTTAAAAGAACTATAACAAAGACGTCACACAGCAAAGCTGTCGTATGGATGGAAGTGAGCTTGGAGGCCACTGAACTCTGCGTTTGCGTTTTTCTGATTCCACGTGATTTGCGCTGTTGCAGGTGAACGTCCTCCTGCGGCAGGGACGTCTCTGAGTGACAGACGGGGAGCAGAAAAGCCGGGGAGGAGGTTCGTAATTCCTTGGTTTAGTATCTGCTCTTTTCCTCGTTAGTGACTTCTCCTCCCTGTCGCCTTTTGTCCGTCTGACTGTATTATCTGTCGGGATAATGAGCCGTGTGAGCGGCGCAGGGACCCTTGCATTGTTAAGCCGCCCCCTCTCCGCCTCACTTCTAACGAGACCAACCCAGGTCATTTGTAAGTCGGCTGTCCTGTTTGAGAAACGAGAGAAGCCGTGGCGGCGGTCGCAGGCCTATGCACGGCGCCGCCGCCGCCACACACCCCCGGGGAGCCGCCACCGCTTATCATCCGGCTTTCATGTGGCAGCCAAAGATCTCCCAGGCTAATGACACGCAGCTCTGTTTGAATGTCACAGCATGAGGCGGAGGGTCGGGCGAATAACACACACAGATTAAAACACCCGAGCCGCCGCCACCGCTGGGGGAAGTTGTCACGAGTTTGGTGAGTTTTTGCACAACCCTGTGCTGGTTCTTAACATTGTACGACGTGCAGAGAATGCATCGGGACGGCTGTAAACTCAGTTCAGTCCTGTTCCCGAGAACAACAACGCGTCCAGAAGGTTTCTCTTCGGAGGAGGAAGAAACCAAAGCAAAAGTGTCAAGTCTCAATTAAGGTTTAGTGCCGCAGTCAAAAGTTATATCTCTCATAAGATGTCCTTAATGTAGAGGTGCTTGTGATGAAGAAGAGACTCTAATGGTCTCAGAGATCCATTAATACGTCAAGGAAAAACAGAAGAAATCAGATAAGGATGAAAGAAAGAAGGTAAAACGGACAAAAGAAGGAAGGACAGACGGGGAGAAATAAAAGAGAGATGTGTGCAGGGTGAAGAAACGCTGTAAAATGTCTAAAAGTCATCGTGTTGTCAAGCTGAAATGAGGCCGTTCCTGAAAAGCTGACGTTACGGAGACACAAGAAGATTACCAGCTGTATTAATCTCATGTTGATTTCCAGAGATTATATCGTTTAAAATCTATGCAGTTAAATGCCTTGAAGGATTTGGATGTTATAGAACAAATATTCGCTCCTTTGTTTTCATATAAACAAAGTAAACGAGCCGTGTTTAGCCCGCCGAGCTAATGCCCGCTAACTGTGCTAGCAGCTTTGAAGGCGCGCGCTCACTCGGAAGCTAATTCTGCAGAAGCAGCTGCAGCCTGACAAACGGGTGCTGCAGCAGCTGTTCACCACCGGGGGGCAGCATGAGGCAAGAAGTCCGTCAGAGGACTTCGAGGCCAGGAGGCGCTCTCTGCAATAACAAAGACTTCACAGATGTTTAACAGCATTTTTAATCGCTGTAATGGTGGTTATAAAAGCTAAATATTAACAGCACAGGGAACTTGAGTAGTATATTATAAATATACACTATAGTACTGTACAAAACAGTGTCGGCAGACCTTCGATGCGCAGGTTGCAAATGAAAAGGGTTTGAAATGTTGACAGCGAAAGCAGGCAAATGGTCAGATGAATTTGCCTTATTTTTCCATTTTCTCACATTCTTAACCCAGTGTGTGTAAAAGTCAGAGAATCACCAAAGTCATCAGGATTCATCCTCTGGGATCATGAATGTTTAAACCGAATTCTGTGCCGATCCATCCAGGACTTGTTGAAATAACTCTGCAACCACCTACCAGAACCGTGTTAAACAGTAACACACAGATGGACACATGAGGGATACTTATTATTACCTGTTTTTTGGAGATTCTTCCATCTTAGTTCACTTAAAAATGTATTCTTGTCTTCTTTTAAATATATATGCAGCTCTGGAAAAAATTAAGAGACCACTGCAAAATGACCAGTTCTCTGGTTTTAGTATTTACAGGTGTGTGTGTTTGAGTAAATGAGCTTTGGAAAATTTGGAGCGGTCTCTTAATTCTTTCCAGAGCTGTATATATTTTTAGCATTATGTTGTCCGTTTCCATACAGTTAGAGAATGAACAGAGAAACAAGCACAATCATCCAGATCAGAATGAGGCCAAACATCGCAGATATAAAACACATTAAAACTATCCGTGCGGAGCATTTTATGAGACCTCATCCTTCAAGTGCCCAGTCCTTTCTCCTGTTTAACTGCGTTACGTTCCCAAGGCCTGAGCAGTTGTATTGTTTGGCAAAAATATTATCGGCGGGATGTCGGGTTGAATTGCTGCCAGCTCCACTTTTCATCATTTAACCCTGTAGGCAGCGATTTTGAACAGTACCAACAGAAAATGTCTCCAAGTGCAAAGTGATGAAACAAGTTCTGGGAACCGGAAAGAATGTTAAACATGCTCCAACTCAAGGTCACAAAGTTAATTCAGCTCTTCATTCGTTTATGAGTTAATTTAGAATCACTTGTTTAGAGAGCAAGCTGTTAGCTCGCGCTTTCAGAAGCCCAGTCTGATAGCGGGGTTAGTCACGTGAAGCGTGTCCTGATGGTGGCTCCAGACAAAAGCCAAGTTGGTACATAATCAAAAGGTTTCATCCCATTGATGCACTGATACTGTTGACACAGCGTGGCAGAGTAGGCCTCTTTCACAGCAGATATCTTGAATTCACATTGTAGGAAACTCACAGGCTTTGTTGTGTTCGGGTGTCTCAGTTAAGACAATACAACGCCAGGACCCTGAAACAGTTCAATGGAATTCAGGCGTCACTGAACCTGCAATAACAGATTTTTTTTTCTCCTCGGGATCAACACGACGTCAACAAGTCACAAACACTCAAGTTAAATGTGTTTTTGCACCTTTGCTTTTTCTACTGTAACGTCAAAATCAATCAACACACTCGTTTGATGCTGCACTTCTTCTCTCATCAGTGTTTTATGTTCCGCAGCATCCCCACACAGTAACACGGGGATTCTTTTGATATCATGAATGGTAGGCTACATGTTTAAATGAACAAGTTAGCAGGCTGTTTATATAAATTAATAACCCTATGATTGAATTAAGTTTTTGAATGACAGTTGCCATTTTTCTTTCTGCTTTCAGACTCTCTTCCTTTAATTCTTTCTATTCACTTCAGTTCACCTGCACACACCTTGCTTCCATTTGGGTTGTCCCCCTGGTTGCTGCAGTTGTCGTTGGACTGAGGAGTCACCCTGTATGGCCACAGTGGGGCATTTTAGTTTGGGTCCTCCCGATGAGCTTTTCCTTAAGCAATAAGCGTGTTAAATGTTGCCGTAACTGAAACTCGGCGGCAATCAGCGGCAGACGTGTGGTGAACTTTCATTAATAATAATTGAGTCCCACTCCAGTGAGATGCTAACGTGGGGGAGGACCTGTGTTGTTATTAAAATGCCTTCTCCTCTAATGTGCAGGTAAGGACCCCACAGGCCATCGCATCTCACCAGAGCCGCCTCTCGCTTTTAAGTGAGCGCCTTCATTGAGACAAATTTAGCTCAATTAAACCGTTTTACCTCTGCCGAGAGCGTTTCACATCATCTCTGCTGCAGAGCAGGTTTTCAATTAGCAGCAGTGAGCAGACTGACAACTGATCCTATTACTGTTTGGGTCTGTGACAGTGAAAACATGCTGCTGCTGCTGCTCTGGCAACATAACCTCGAATGTCCACAGTGGAAATGAAGGATGTTTTAACTCGTTATAACATGAACAAACAGACAGACAGAGGATTAAATAAATACATAAATAAATAAATCAGGAAATGAAGTTTAACTAACAGCAGCACGGCTCTATAGATGGTAATGTTGGTTCCACCATGTTGATCCAGACTGGATTGTATTGACAACTGTTGGATGGATTGTCATGACGTGTTGTACAGACATTAGTGGTTCCCATGATGGCACCAATGGTACCAAGAGGATGAATTTTATTTGATATTTTAATGTGTCCAATACTTTGGTTCCTGACCAAATTCCTGCAAAACTATATATATGTATACTGTATTATATCGCCTTATAAATTTGACATGGCGAACATGCCAGCAAACAATTGACTATTTACTGTGCACATCGATCAGACACATGATCATTTATTTGGAGTCACGTTTCTTGCGACTTGATGAATTTACATGTAAGTGTGATATTAACGCTCCTTTTAGCTCCGGTTTTGCTCTCCACCAACTCCTGAGAAACATATCTGGCTCTTTAGCTCATCCCAAACTGTGTCTGCCTGAGGGACAGGTAGTGTACAGTGGGTTCACCACTGAAAACAGATGCCTGTGGTGGAAACGACGCTGCGCAGTGAGACTGAATGGAAACAGTCATAACAGCGACCCGCTTCACACTGCACACAGTAAGTGGATCCGTTGTTAATGTAAAAATACTGTTTATAGCAGCTTTAAGTGTGCTTGTAGAGCAGTTTTTATTTGTTTTTTAATGGAGTATTTTTCCACGGTGGTACTGGTAGTTAATTCGATAATTTGAGGTTTTTCCACCTCTGATGACCCAAACTAACAAAAACCAAATGGTGCCGATCGAACTACACTACACAGGACCTGAAGGCATTTCCAACAAAGAAACATCACAATGTGTTCTTAAATTCAGCTAAAAGTGGGAAACGAATGAGAAGTAAGATGCGAGTGTGTGTGCGTTTCTTTGGAGGGATGAAAAAAAAAACTGAAACCCGGCGGGTCTTTATTCCTGCGGCACAATGGGCAGAAACCGTCTCAAAGTGGCTCAGATGTGAAGACATTCTGCGAGCCGCCAAGGACACATCACAACCTTGGAAACACAAATTGCTGTATTATACCATGTGACTTCCTGCTGAGCCTTTCATGTGCAGGCTAAAGGGATCAGCTAATCAAAGGCGCGAGGAGGAAGGAGCACTAAGGCGTTTAGCCGGCGTCTTTGTTAGCATCAAACTACAGTACAGTTTGAATTGGGCCAAAACGACAGGGGAAAAATAATAATAAAAGAGATACTTTTTCCTTGACGAGCTCTTTCATTAAACTTCTATTGAGCAGATAGACTCATATCTCATGTGTAAAATGCTCCCCGTGCTGAAGCTCCTGGTGTGCGAGCATTACAATTCAACTGCTGGATCTCTTAAAGCAGAGATTAAATGAGATTAAATGTTGTTTGAATACTTAAGCGCGCGCTGCAGCGTCTTTGTGCAAACTCCATCCTCCGAAAGCTTTTCTTCTGTTGTTTCTTTTGTGTTTGTGTGAGATTTAATGCCTGGAGGGAAGCTGCTGAGATGAGGCATTATCTGTGTGTGTGTGTGTGTGTGTGTGTGTGTGTGTGTGCAGACAGGATTATCTCCAATCTAAATGATCAGAGGCCTCCTGTGCTGCTAATCAGTGATCTGCTGTCTTATATGATTTACACAGTTGTCATTACTCAGCCCTGACTGGAGTAATTAAACCCAATAGAACTGTACAAGCCAAGAAATTAGATGATAAATTATCGTTTTATTTTGTGGGTCAAGTGACGCCACGCTTCCACATAGAGGGAATGAGAGCTAACTCTTAATCGGTCACAACAGGTGTGTCATTTCTTACGGAATGTTTGCAGCTGACCTGGACACCTGGAGAGAATCACAAATGCTCAGACAAATAAACTTGGAGATTTTGATAAAATGTTGATCAGAAAAATGATAAACAATTGTGATAATCAGTGGCAGTCTTTGCTTTTCTTTGACTTATGTCATAATAAACTTCTTTGGTCTTAAAGTGTTAAAATGGAAATTGAATTTGTGACATTTTTAAGGACCAAACAATCGAGAAAATAAGATATATCAACAATCAAAGTAATTGGTAGTTGCAGCCATACAAAAAATTAAATATATATAACGTCATAAAGCAACTTCTTAGTGTGGGGGGGATATATGAGGCAACAAGTGAACATTTTGTTTCCAAGTTGATGTGTTGAAGCAGGAAAAATGGGCAGCGGAAGGATGTGAGCGACTTTGACAAGGAACCAAACTGATGACTGGACGACTGGGTCAGAGCATCTCCAACACTGCAGCTCTTGTGGGGTGTTCTGGTCTGCAGGGGGCAGCACCTACCAGAAGTGGTCCAAGGAAGGAGAACCAGCTGAACACACAGAGCATCACAGCTTGTTGCATTTGAGGACGCTC
>JAVQJF010004329.1:0-19166 GCA_036023855.1 Gadopsis marmoratus
CTTTTCAAACGTCCGTCCGTCCGTGCTTGTGGGCGTGGCTGCGGCCGTTCGCGCCTTCACCGTGTTTTGGCGAACAGCTGTTTGCAATTGGTTTACGTGAGTCAGCTGTTAGCCCCCAAAAATGACAGCTCGCGTAAAAAGAAGAAAGATTGATACAGAATGTGGAGTTTGGGACAAAACATGGACTTTCTACATTCTTATTTACTCAGTAAGTTAAAGGTGAAGTTGTGTGCTGAGTTTAAGGGTTACAAGTTGAATCGTCATCACCAGACTAAACACGCAGAGGAATCCAAGAACATGACTGATGCATTGTGGGAATGGACATCTGAAGCTTTGCTAGCTATGCTGCAAAATCAACAAGGTCTTTTTACCAAGCAGCAGGCATCATGGGATGGAGCAGCCAAAACCAGCTTTGTGACTTCCCACAACATCACTAAAAACAGTAAGCCGTTCTCTGCCTGCGCACAAACACCACAAACATTGAATTGATGAAGTTTAACAAATCCAGATCCAGATCCTCTCTCACTGACGATCAGCTGTCTGTCCTTCACTGATGCACCTCAGACATTCAACCTGACTTCTGTGCAACAGACCAGATTTGTCTCACTGACCAAGAATTAAAGAACTGAAAAAAGCAATTGGACTATAAACTAAATAGCAATAGTACTTGTTACTTTTTTGTAATTAGTTAATTTAATATTTGTCTTTGAAATACTGCAAAAACATGCTCATTTTCAAAATTGTTTTTGTGAATGCTGATTTAAATGGAGGAGTAAACGTTGTAGTCTTACGGGGGGTTGTGTGCATTTCTCGGAGCAGGGACTTTATGGACAGAGCCAGGCTAGCTGTTTCCCCCTGCTGTCTTTATGCTAAGCTATGCTAAATGCCTACTAGCCTTATATTTAATCAGGTAAACAGATCATTTTCAAATAAGTATACTGCTTGGATTTAGGCTAGCTTAGCTTAGCTCAGTGAACTTCCAACCTTGAGTGTGACATGATGGGGAGATATGGGGAAAGGCATTCTTTATAGTCAGCCTAACATTCAGTCTTTCATCTTGAGGTCTTTTGCAGCCTTAACCCAAAGTGAAAGTATCACAGTAAGAAGGAACTAAGGAGAAATATTGTAATGGTGTATTGCAGAATGTTGCCGAAGGATTGCAACCTACCAGTGTTTTTTATGTAAATCAGATTTCAAAACTTGCTCTCACAATGGCTGGAGGAGCGTCCATGACCTGCTTTGAATCCAATGCATAATATAATGCAATTAATGTCATTGTGCAATTGTTCCCTAGATTCATGGTAGGTCTACTCATTAAAATGTGATCTGCTGTAGTGGGTGACACGTCTGGTACACAATCAGCTGAGTACACCATGATTCAACGGATTGCATAACGGCTATATTTCATGAGACTTCTTTGGTGTTGCCTCATTCTTGTGAATCTTTACAGAAGGAGCGTATGTGGAATGCAGCTGTGAGTCAGCACAGAGGAACGGCAGCAAAAGTCAGTGTGAGCACGAGGTCGGATAATACAAGACGATGTTTGAAAGAAAGAGTTAACGTCATCAGTTCAGTATGCGCCTAATGGCACTGTGACTGAATCTTTTCATGGGGCCTGTTGGCTTCCATTATGTAGCTTTGTACTCCTGTCATGGTTTCTCCTGCTGCGGTGATTTGTTAAATGTGACCACGTGTGCTGTTAATAAGTTGTAAACAGGTGAGAAATTATGGCTTCTGTGCAGATTACAGCATTAAGAGAGCCAGACCAGCAGTCTGATGGCCTTTATTATGGAAAGAATAAAATCAAAACCAGCGAACGTAAAAGAGCTGCAGTAGTCATCAGGTGGTGATGGAGGACAAAATCCAGTCTGAAACACAGTCTAATTTTCTGTGTCACTTTTTCCTACAAACACAAAGGACTGTTAGATCTGTCTATTTGGGAATTATGTCATTCCATCACATTTGCGCAGTTACTGCAAACCAGTGTTGCTTTTGACAAAACAAAACAACTCAATGTCCACTTACTAACTTTTCCCTGAGCTTTCAACTATATCACATGTTCTTTGACCAGTTTGCTCGGGTCTCATGGCGGTGGATCAGGTGACGGCTCAGCAGCTGTTATGACTTCAAATCAAAATTGCAGTGAACTCATTAGGGCTGCATCTAACAATTATTTGCATAATTGATTAATCTGCTGATTATTTTCCAAGTTATTTTCTAATCGATGTCGGTGTGTATAACATCAGGAAACAGTTTTGCAATGTCCATTACAATTTCCTAGAGCCCAAGGTCTTGTTTTGACCAACCAAACAGTCCAACAGTGCAAGTCAAACAAGAGAATGTTTAATGTTTTTCTAAAAAAGTGACTTAAACAATGAAGCAATCTTTAATGGAGACTAAAAGTAATGAACCTATTTATATTCAAATTTACAACATATACATTTTTTCTTTCTACTTATGATTTTATTTAAATTTTGAATCCCTTGCAGTATATGCCTACACCTTTTTATTGTAAAATAAAGGGCCCACAACAATATAATGGGCGTTTTCTGTTATTAAAATCTATTAAAGGGCTTTTTGTTACCCATATATAAACGTGGGGAGTCTTCACTTTATCAGTAAAATAAATATATACAATGCATTTTGTCTTCTCTCTCAGTATTCTCTATCAGCTGGTACTTAACTCTAACCCTGTTAGCTCTTGTCTTTCCCAGATGTTACCATGCCATTTAGATAGCTGAGTGTTGTGATATTTAAATCTCAGTAAAGCGGATTTGTGACCATCGACTACAGGACACGCGAACAGGACGAATGAATAGATCTTGTCCTTTGAGACAGTTGTAACCACCAGGCTAGTGGAGCACAAACAGAAAGCTTACCATCAACTTTCTACCCTGAACACGACAAAATAGTGTTATGTCAGCGCGCAGAGAAATAGCAGTAAATTGGGAAGCAGAGAGGTACAAAGAGGTGTGGAGGGGTTGGAGGAGGAGGAGCGGGGGGGCTCTTAGATTCAGGCTGTACCTGAGGCATAGAGGGGTACATCATTATTCAGAGCAGCGCTTTGATGTTGAGGCTGGGTGGATCTCAGAGAGCAGTTCTAATTAAAACAGTAACAATGCAGCCCGGGTTGCCCTGCAGAAACGGGGGCTTTGAAGAGTCACTGAATGCCCCATTTAGAGCCGGCTGCCCGTAGATAACAGCAGATATTACAATGATGGACTCTAAGGCCTCTGTCGCAAAATGTGTATTTTTTAATACATTTCATGAAGCATTTCTCTCGGTGTGTGTGTGTGTGCTGAGTTCTCGGTGTCCTACTTTCTGGGTTCTTTGGTGGCGTTGTGGGCCTGGCAGGAGTGACAGATTGAGATGGGCTGCTGGTACTCAGAGGCCAGGCGAAGACAGGAAAGCCTGGGGGATCTCGGCATGACAGGTAGACAGAGGAGGGACAGAACTTCATTATAACTGCAGCGGAGGGGAGCTTTGAATATCAAATTAGCATTCCCAATCAACACGAGAAAAATCTGTGCGCGTTCATATTTTTATTCCGGCACATTTTAATTAAAAGAAATCGACAACGCCCAGTCTAATCCAAAATTTCCTTCATCACGTTCATAGTGCTGTTCCCTGGCTTGTATAACGCAGATTTTCTCCTTGTCCGCCAAGCATGTTTATGTCTCTGCTCATATCTACTGAAGCATATTGCACTGGAAGGCCCAAGTGGGCTGCAGAGAGAGCTGAGTGATGCTGTGAGACAGTAGCAGTTCAAAGAGACTGTCTGCATAGAGAGAAGGGTCTAATTTTAACTTGGAGACAGAGGGGCTCATCAAACAGCTCTTCGCCTGACTACAGCTCAATTATTCATGAACGCAAGAAGTCTCTCAACTAAAAAGCCTGACACGTTATTCATTCCCCCCCTCTTCTCTCATGCTGTTTCATTCAGACACAAAACCAGCCACCCACACACAGACCAAAGCTACACACGCCCTACCGTCGTCTTGAACCATACAGTGCCCTCCAGAAACGCAGGCTTGCTTTGGTGAAGGTGAGCCAAAAACACACATAATGAGGTGTGCAAAGTGCTGAGGAATTTTACAAAATCATGTTTTCAAAATGCGAAAGCAGTGATTCTGAAAAGTGAACATTCATTTTGACAATCACAATAAAACAATATTTTGTTAACAGAAGTTGTCTGGTAAATAGGTATTTTGAACCAATGCTACTCCCCAAATATAGCTCTTATGAAAATCATTGTTTATTTTCAAATGAGGTTGGTTTATTATTTATGGTGGTTCATTTATGGTCAAATATTTTGTTGATGAAATACTTTCAAGATGTTGATAGTGGCTGTAGCCTTAAACGCATCTAGGTTATCCAGCATAAACACTATCCTTCTCTATTTTTGCTGAAAGCTCTCAACAAAGATTCATCATTTCCACATGGAACCAAAAGTGGCGCGACAAGGCAGCGCCGGGCTCCGTTATAAGATGGTCAAAGCGGGCCTGCACATCAACATAACATAACATAAGATAACATGACATAATGTCAGCATCAAAGTGAAAACATGCAGCGTTAAAACAACCAGCGTCAGTGAAATGCACTGCACAGTGCCGAAATCAAAATTATTATTGGAAATCAGACTGCCGACGAATAATGGCAGTAGCAAGGACAAGATGATTTGACAAAATCTGGTGTTGGAGCACCATAACAGGTGAAATCATTAGTGACGGCACACCTCGACATACATAAAAACATTATTGACGATGGGCACAATGACACAGATGGAACTTAATGGTGATGCCGCACCTTATGAAAACATTATCGCGTGCATACTGCAGACTCATTATTAGCAGCTTTTAGATACGATAACGGCGAGATATCGTGTAAACAGTTGTGGGACTCATTGCAGCTGCATTACATGGCGATAGTTTCACTGCCGCTGGATGTGTTTTGGGTGTGGATGTCTTTGTCTAATGACTAATAAAAACAAGTCGCAGATAATGTCATCGCCAACAAATGAGCAGTCATGTGACACCATGCTGACTCCACCATAGCTGGAGAAATTACAGAATGAAGCACAGTTTGTATAGTTTCCCGTCTTAGTTGAGTCCTTGGGATGTTTTCTGTTGCTAGCAGAGGATGCAACTGAGCGGTATTTTCTTATGTCAGTGAAAATCAACAAAGACAAAGTATTATATTTTCTTTTCCACTGTGCTGAATTGCAGCTTTAAACCAGCTTCCCTCCAGTCGCTTGCTGACTGCTCTAAAGTCACAGGAAACACTGCACAGCTAATCCTGATTATTCAACATGTAGGTTAAAGGCATCAACTACTCGCGCAGCTGCACATAAGCTCTGTGTGACTGGGCTGTGACCGATTACACAAACGGCTACAGATTCCTGATCAGCGCATGCAACTGCCTCTGACTGATGTGCGGATGCAGCAGTCTGAACCTGTTGAATGTTTGCAATGCGTTTATGGCTTTGTATGTGGCTGGGTGGCCTAATCAGAGCAACCTCAGGCAATCTGGGAGGGGATTTGCGCCTGCTGTGATAATGACACCATTTTAAGATCCATCCAGACAAGCATATTGATGCTGAGGCCGTGCTTTCATGTTTACCAGTGATTGTAAGGCAAACACAGACAAACACTTGGCTCTCTCTCTCTCTCTCTCCCTGATGGACAGTGACAGTATGATGATGTGTGTGAATTTACATTTCATTTTAAGAGCTAATATCAAACCCAATGAGAACTAAAGAGGCTTAGTGTAAATATCTCACTCACTATGCAAGACACATTTTATTTGTTCTCAGAAGCAGGCAACAAATCTAAGTGTGGGTCCATAAATCTGCAGGATCAATAAAGAAAATACAATAACGCATCCTCAGTATTATTGCTCTGCAGTACGTACTTCCCTGAACATTTTTCATTATGAAAACTGAGATTTATCATCGATTTCCCTGCCATGGCATATAATGCTGCTGAACCTTGTGGTGTGTTTGTGTTAATGTGGACAGCCCAGCTGGATTTAGTGCGGGCTGAGTCTATCTGTGACAGGCAGCGGGTGCTGTAGATCATGTAGAGAAGGAGATAGGCCTAGCTAAAGACAGTCAGGTGTGGTGCTGTTTGTAGATAAGGCTACAGAGGCTAACTTTGGCATCTGACGTGAAAAAAGAAACTGTGGCTGCTGCTGCTGCTCTGGAACATTGGAGGCGGAAATGGACGTGATTTCCAAAACGCATCCTTTCCGGATATATGTCGGCTTTAGACAGGAGGTCAAAAAGCCAATTGATCATTTGCAAAAGTCCTCGCTCAAACAGCGATTGTACAATAGCTTAGCAACTAGTCCCAGCAGGACTGTCAAGCTGTGGATTTCTCCACATGTTAAAGTGTGTACGTGGTGCTGTAGAAAGAGAGGTTCTCTGCATTCGGAGTTTAGAGGCTGGTGCATTTTCCAAAACCAAAAACAGAAGATCAAAAGTGCAAGGAACTGATTAAACAGTGTTTCCGTCTGCTCTGTCATGCTGCAGTTGTTAACATATCCAGCTAACTTGCTCACTACCTACAGCAGTAACCGAACATAACCTAAGGCCAAGGATCATTAATTATGGGTTACATTAGTTTACAGGTTACATTAGGAAAAATCAGACAGCTTAGCGAATGGTCGATTGTAACATTTTCATCATCCGGGAGGCTGAGGTCATGGATAATGTCCCTTCTTATCTTGCCACTCGACGGTGGTGTGTGTTTGTGAATAGTGTTTTTTTTTCCAAAGTGGAAGGAGATAGAGTGCAGGACATTGTGACAGGGACGGACCACAGGACACTCCAGAGTTTCCTGGCAGCATGGAAACAGCAGGGCACCCCCGCTCTTCTCAGCTCCAAGCTGCTATCTGCTGTTTGTCTGTGTGGTGGCCAGGATAAACATGTGTCACGGCATGGAAGACTCTGCCAACACCCTTTAGCCTCACAGCCACCTCCACCTACTAATCTGTCTGTTCCCCTGACAAGAAAATGTCAGCTCACATGCTAATGACATGATTTAGCGTTGCAGATATTAGTGCTTTTTCATGTTGTTTTGATGTCGCCCTCTGGTTTTCAGCACTATAGGAGTTCATCCAGAGTTTTATTCTCGCACAAGTTTGTTTTTCCTGTGTCGAAATTTCTGTGATGGTTTGGCAAAAAAAAAAAAAAAAAGCATCATCCCTTTAGAAGCTGAACGCAGTGCCAGGCAAGCTAAGTATTTGGCCTCGGGCAATGGGGGAAAGAAACCGCTTTTTTGCTTACTGAAATAAGCAAACCCAAAAGACACAGCATTAATTATTCACCCTCCCTGCACCAGCCTGACATTCTGATTATGGCTGGAGGTGGTTACAGAGTATCAGTAAGGTTGCAGAGTAGGCATGACAGGGGTTCAAACTCTAATATGTTTGCTGCCAAGAAATATGGGCCTCTATGATGTGTAAGCCGCCTGCAGGGCATCAGAATGAATGGTAATAATTCATCGGGAGAGAATGCAGCTTATTCCATGAGCCACTCCCCTGGTAGGAAAGACAAGGCAATTACTAGTCCCATTATTTTGTGAATGACATTGATGGTCATTTTGTTTGCCTACTTAAAATAGGTGGCGCAGGACTGATTATTGGGTAAAGCTGTAAATGGCTTGCGTTATCCATATACTTATGTTACTAACAGACAGACAAACAGAGAGTGATACTTGAAAGAAGGGTGTTGGCCTTTCTGGTTTGATTACACGTGAGCAGGTTTGTCAGTCTCTGCCAAAACAAGCAACCCTGTAACTCTCCAGGGCTGGGTTTGGAAAGCTACCAGTGACTGAACACACTTCGTGGAATTCTGCAAGTGGGGTGATTTTGGGCCAACCCAAAACAGAGTCATCTTTGTTTTGTCGGTGCACAACATAAAAATACCATTGTGTGCTAGTCACATTATTGCTGTAACATCGGAATATGATCTGGTGCAACAGCTGCTCTGACACAGTTTGTGGAGGGCAGAGAGTTGACTCACTGTGCAGCCAAGGTGGAGTTGATTGAATTATAAAATCCCATTTACAACTCCCAATGCCAACAACAACCTCAGGCAACTAATGAGCTTATCTGCCATCCCTGTGCTCACAGAAGCATATTCTTTCAAGAGTGGGCAAAACAAATCCACATCCTGATGGTATAATGTTGCAACAACACTTTCAGCGCCATCAGTGCAAGTCTGTCCTGCGGTGTGGAAGTTGAACTGAAGTGTCGGTAGTCTTGGCAGGCCTGCACAGAGAGGAGTGCACCGTGAAAACTGGCATGTTGACGCTTTCATGCCACTGTCACGCTGTTCACAAGGTGCCCTAGAGGAGTGTCACAATGCATTCTTCTCACTTAGTAGAGCATGTCCCTGTCACACTCCGGGTTGCCATAGTCAGACGGCATTCCCCTCCTGCCATCTGTCCCTGGCATTATACTCGCATGTGATACTTATTCAAGTCACCTAGGTTCAAGCTGTACTCTGATGTGGCTGCACTTCACTGTGTTGTGCTGATACCACAAAAACAACAGCGATCCTCTTTTAAGTACTAAATGTGTCCACATGTGTCCGAAACATCTTTGGTTTTAACTCAATCCACTAAACATCCCGAATGTGGATGTGATGGAAAAGGCCAGCTGGAAGTCATAATAAGAAACACAAACAAGCTGCATCACTTGATGGTTTTTGAGTCAAACAACTACCCCACATTAACAGAGTGTTCCCCGCTTGGCACTGGCTGGTGTGACAGTGTTATTAGTACAACATTTGTCATGTTGCGGTTTCTTAACCAATGTGTTTCATTCCCCACATGGTACGCTGTGCACAGCACATGGTTTCGGTTACAGCCAGGTTGCAGCCTAGTTTTTGAAGAAGCAGCATCCACAGATCCTTCACGGCCAAATCATATGCATAAGCAGAGTGAAAGGTATGAAAGTCCTGCAGATTTTAAACCAATTTTGCATGTCGTCACATGGATGCTGTTTCCTTGTATTTGCATGATGTGACCACGGTTATGTGAGTCACAGGAAGTGGGTGAAAGGTGATTCTTAGTGCTAAGAGCTCCACTATTCATTATTTTCCAAGTCCAATATGTCATGGTGATAATAGTTTGCTGAAACTGAAACTAATCTGAATATGTGGTCTTTAATTTCATGCCACGTGAGGTGGCATAAACCTACATCATTACATTTCAAAAAAAATATATCAAATACAGTATAAATATTAGTTCACATGAGACCAATTAAGGCTTAATTTCATTTTTTTATACATGGACAAAGAGATGTTTTTATTTATGTTGGGAACCCTCACTGTGCAAATAAGCCTCCTGTTTTGTTGGTCTGTCACGACAGCTGCAGCAGATCTTGGGTTAGCTTTGTACACCAGAGATGAAAGTAAAGCATATACACAGAACCTAATTGCAATCAGGACTTTAAAAGGCTGCTGCAGCTCGGAGGAGATGGCGGAATATATGATGTGATGAGTGCATAAATCATAGATAGAGAGAATACATTATGCACAGTTCACATAAGATGGACATCATTTGTCTACTTCCATTTGGACTCCAGGCACTCAAGACAATTTGACTATGGTGTTTCTCTTCAGAGGGCATCCATTAGTTATTGGCAGAAAAGCTCAGGGCCAATAAAACACATTGCCTTCAACCTTTGCATCCTATTTCCTTTCCTCTCTGCGCCCTTTCATATTCTCCCATTACATTTCAGGGAACACACCTTATGTCCACATTCAGTGAGAACACATGAGGGGTATCTTCTGTGGAGATTTCGGTAGTCTTTAAAGCGAACATGAACCACATCTGGGAGTGTTTACGAGTACCTTTCGGATGGTAAAAAAAAGAATAACTTGATGTGTCACCTTGGAGATGGCAGTTGACAGCTGTTCCATGCACAAGCTGGGCTTAATTGGCGGGGAAATTAGCCTGACCTTGACTGCAGCGGCGCGGCCGACGAGTGCCGCTGCCTGCCACTTGAAATGACATTGTTGTAATTTTTGACAGCAGCAAGCAAACACTTGGAGCATTAATTATATGGTGGAATGTGCCTTGGTGCAACAGACGCACACAGTGAATACTTATGTAAGCTGTCGCTCCAGTCTCCATAGTAACCCGCAGCATTCTAACACATGCCTCCTCCGATCTACCTCCCCTGAAGTGGGCTGTTTCCATGGAAACCAGGCAGCTGCCTTTGATGATGGCTCTCATGAAATGACACCGAGAGGGAGGGACGGAGGATGGATGGATGGATGGATGGATGGGCGGATGGGTGATGGGGTATGGAGAAAGAGAAAGCGAAAGACAATTATTTCTCGCAGAAACTGAGTCACTGTAACCGCAGCACAGCTCCCCGCTCTTTCCCAGCTGGAGTCATTTACCTGGCACCAAAGCAGAAACACCGTGAACCAGATGAGGCATAGCAGAGAAGGCTCTCAGCCACATCAGGGCCGGCATGATTCCCATGCCTCATGTTGATTCATGTGTCATAACAAAACAAAACAAAACAAAAAAAAGTGTCATCCACTTTTTGTGCCTTGGCTGCTGAGGATAAGAGAAATGTTTCAAGAGAGGTTCATGCACCACCATCTACTGCACTCTTTTATCTACTTCTTCAAACAGGCAAGTGTCAAAGTGCCAGAATTCTTTTGTCTGGCAATACAACCAATATTTTCCATAGCAGCTCTGTGTCAGCTTTTTGACCTCCCTTTCATGTCAGAGCACTTTCCCATGTGTGGGAGAGCCTGTTGCATCAGGAGCGAACAGTTTGTGGTTAGATGTGACTGTTATTTATCACCGTTGTGCAACATCCTCGAATAACCAGATACCGTTCTTGGCCATCCTAACTGAATTTGGCTCAGAATCGACTCCTCCTCCTGTTAGCTGTAAGCTGTGCAGCGTGGGTTTAGTAGGAGCAGTCTGGGTGTCAGTGGGCAGATGAAACTCTAACCTGAATGTGTGTCTCCTGCCTGTGGGCTAAAGCAGCCAGCAAGCTGCTCACTGGGTGGAGAAAATAGCTTTGGCACCGGCAAGCAGATCAAAGTGATCAGACTAGTAATCCCCCATGAGTCAGAAGGGAACCAGCTGGGCGGAGGGTGTTTGTGTGTGTTTGTGGGGGGAGGGGGGAGGGGGGGGCAGCTTTATGCTTCTTATTTCATCACTCTCCCTTATTTACATAGACACATTAGATGCAAGTTTGTGTGTGTATTTTTGTTTCAGACACATGAAATCCTCCTCCAGTGTTTCAGTTTGAAGTTCCTGTAAGGTAACTTTGAAGTTAAAGGGTATTTTCGCTTTGACTGAATCAGAAAATCGCCCACTGAACACTGTAATTTCCCCTTGTGAGGAGAGCCAGCTGTGTCACCTCATGTCTGACTCTGAGCCGGGGCATATTTAACAGCAGCACGCTCGTTTCAGACACAAATCGAATGGGCCCGGTGAGCTTGTGTTTCTGAAACTGAGACGCACCACTCTCACAAGCCAAATTTGAACCGCAGTCACGTAGACGTTACCAGTTTGTGGTCATGCGTCATGGTGGCGATCGAATGTACAGCCCCGAGAAAGAATGAAAGGAAAATAGAAAGACAAGGCACAAAAGCAAAGCATGTACAAGTGAACAAGAGCATTAGCTCACTGAGACAAACATGTGATTTGAGTTTTAAGCTCGACTGCATATCTTGACCACACACTCGGCCGCTCAATCCGACTTTCATTAACGCAGTGTAGTAGAAGGCAGCACTTAGCTCTGCCCTCCTGACTGATATGTCAGTGATATTTAAGATGTCTGGCTTCTCAGTGCTCTGAGATGATTGTAAACTTGCGAAGTTTTAATTGTGAGGCAGAGACACTTTCTAATAATTAAAAAAAGGTTCCTGGGAGCCCTCTGCCGTGCCTTTGTGTCTGGATTAGCTGGAAATGGAGAAATGTCATTAGCCAGTCGACTCACTGGGAATTTCACAGTGTGCGTGTGTGCGTGTGAGAATGTGTGACTTCGGGTCTCTGCATTTTCAGGGCAGTGTTTTGATGCTCAGTGTGACTCACATTTCCCTCACTATATCGCACTCAGTGGGTGTACTTGCCTTCCCTCAGCAACAACTAGTCAGATGTTGAGAGCGGTTTAAAGCAAAGGTGCAAGCGAAAGTATTATCTAGGCAGAGGCAGAGCCAGTCGGGGTTGGGTGATGTTTGTTTGGGGCTTTGTGCCAAAGAGGGAAGTTATTCTGCTCTCAAAGGCACGGTTGTGAAAATACAGTACACCCGCACAGATGGCCGCGATGAGTCACGTCACAAGGCTTCCTCCTTTTCTGCTGGATAATCCTCATCAATTAGCTCTATTGTCAGCTGGCTCTTCACACTAGTGAAATTGATGCCTGAATGCTCGACAGCTGAGAATCTGGGCCTCTTTTTCCTTTGAATGGTGACTCACCCGTCAGAGAAGAAAAATCTTTCATTGTTGGAGCCTTTCTCTTCAGTGAGTTTAGATGATTTATTTACGAAGCCGCAGGCGTTCGTAGCTAAACCCTCCCACCGTGTACTGTCATGAATAAAGACGCAGTTGCATCACAGTGGTTTTCATCAGTTAACACCAAGGGCACACCCAAAGGGGTATAAAATCTGCACTTGTGGGAAAGATGGCAAGCGGGCTCTCACCTGTCCTTGTCCTGCTTTCAGTGTTTGAATGAGATTTTGTTATCTCTGCGATTGCTTTCATGGTATCAGTGACGGGAACTGGATACGGCCACATGAGATTTTCTGAGGCAGATGTGCTATTGGAAATGCTATCCCTGCCTCCAACACATACAAAGACACACACACACAAAAGGAATGTCAGAGCTCAATGAAAAAATACTTAACAGCAGGACAGTATATCACTTCCTGTGCTAAACTTGATGTGTACTGATACCTTTCTGACAGGCGCAGTAGGAAAAAGGCAGAATAAAGAAGCAATTAGACACTGTGTAAGGACTGAGTGACAAATCTGTTTTCATAAGATTTCTCACACATGACCCCGTTTCTATGAACTAGCGAGATAAAAGACTATGTCAACAGTGTCGGCAAATGTTTGCTGATATCACAATTCTCTCCTTTTCTGGTCTATTGCACAATCTCTTTATCACCTACTTTACGTCAAGCTACACAGCTGTCTATGAAGCTGCACTAATCAATACATATATAAAAACAATGGATCAGTTGGTTATATGTAATGTGAAGACGGTGACAAGTCCACAGAGAGTTATTCAGATATGCAGTTCCCTCAGCTCTAAGAACTGTTTTAGTGTTTTTCAGCTCATTATTTTGGTTTTTACGGCTGCAACTTTACTGTTTTGGTTCCCTGTCTCACCAGCGTTGGTTTCGGCCAAAGCAGGCAGCTGTTTTCAGTTTAAAAGCTCTGATAAATCCACTGCACGCTACCTGCCCAGCGCCAGACGGCAGGCAGACAAAGGTAGTGACTGGTAGGTGAACATAGTGGAGCATTTAACTGCGGTACAGACAGATATTTTGCGCAAGAGGTGGTGGAGACCAAAATAGAGCTACAAAATATTGAACTACAGTTTGTCATTGCAAAATATAGTGGTACGGTGTAAAAAAAAAAGGAGGAATTTACACAGTTTGAACTAGCTGATTATTAATGCGCTGCAATGCATCTAATCGACTGAAGCTATGAGAGGAAACTGCAATGAGGTTTGGGGGTGTGAGGCCAAATTCCAAAAGGAAAAGACTGCAGCACCTCCTTCCTCTTTGTTCATAATCTGAGTATACAGTATTAGCAAGTCATTATGCAGGAGGAGGTGTGTAATCCAGCGTGATTTATAGTCTGTCTCCGTGAGGCGCTGTAATGGAATCTGTGAATGGTACAAACGCAAGTGTTGTTGTTGTGGTGTGAACAACACTTACATCATGATGTAGGTGTGTGACAGAGAAGGGCGTTGCTATGCAAGAAATGAGGACAATGTTGAAAGTGGGACAGCGTCAATAACTTATTGCATACATGACATCAGTCCATGTTTTGCTTGTTTGCTGTACAGAAGCCTTGAAAATAATTTGCAGAACAGGGGCAAGACGTTGAATTTCTGAAGGTTGTTTCTGTTGATTCAGGGAAAAATCCATTTTACAGCATGTGCAGCCAGCCAAGTGTCCAATTAGTGCTATAAAAAAAAAAGTTCCTCATTGAGGCAGAATCGGAATTACATTCTGCGAATTCTGGAGCCGTCCTTGCCAAGGTCTGACACGAGGGAATCAATGACTTCACTGAAATATCAAACTGTGTCATAAATTATAGTGTTTCATTGCCTACAACCTTGATCTGCCGGAGTGAGGCAATTTCACCGTCTTTGCTGTTGAAGATGAGCACTCCAGCTGCACTCCTGCGGATATTCAAATAATTGCCCTCCGCTCTGTGTGAGAGAGAGAATGAATTTGAATAATGTATTGCAATGGGAGTGAGGCCACAAGGCCTCCGAGGTCGTAAATTCTGCTGCTACATCAGCTCAGCCCACGGGAACGGGAGGCACACAGGGTTGTTTATAAAATGCCCTTGGAAAAATGAGTCTAATCCCCAGCCAAACCGTAAGCCATGGGGAGAGCATTAGATAACCCACAAGCTGCAGAGTAATGAGAGTAATGAGGGAGATGGAGAAGCAGAGCCAGGACAGAGAGAATGCATCCATTTATTGGCTGTATGCTCTGATTGCCCAGACCATTTGAGACAAACTGGAGCCTGACACAGTGCTGGAGTCCATTTCGTCTGATCAGCAGCAATAAGCGCTTTCCACAGCCAGTGAGTGCTCCAGACTGGCCGCAGCCATACATCATGCACATAACCGCTCATATTATGTCTGTTCATCTAGAATCAACATCAGTGAACCATTGTGACTACAAGCGTGCTTACTCAGTCCCAAAAACATCTTGCATCTTGGAAAAAAAATTATTGATGCCAGTTTGCCCAAAATGTGTTTCGTGTCACCACCCCAGCTTCGTTTTCACACCGCTAACAACTCTATCACCTTGCTAGGTGAGCGTTAGCTTTAATGCAAATGATGCCGCCGTGATAGATTGCACATCTAACAGTGTTAGAACGTGATTGGATGCTTGGGGTGGGGGTGTACGGGTTCGGCCAACTTTCCAAACACAACACTTTCCCAGGTGTACAAGATGAATGCACTTTCAGCATATTCTTGCTCACGTTGCTTGTGGTGTAAACCACAGTGCTACTCCATCACAAGGAAGTACAGAAGAGCAAACAAAGGCTCTTTATTCTCACACACACACACACACACACACACACACACACACACACAGGTCATGATAGACCGGCATACCAGTCCAGCCTGTACAAAGCAAGCCCAGATTCTCCAGCTCCCCTTGATGTCTCATTAGCAGCAAAAGCAGGCTTCCTCTTGTTCAGCCAAAAATGAGAGTTTGAGATGTTTTTGGGTAGTGGTGTTGTCCTAAAGGGTACTTTTGCAGAGTGCAGGTGAGCAGCGGGGCTGGCTGGCTGGCTGACTGCAGTGTTATTGCCTCCAGAAGGGTTCCTGTAAATGAGGGCTGCCTGCCTGCCTCTGCTTCCCCCCAGCCTCCTTCTGGCAGCCCACCCCATAAAGCCTGGGTGACAGAGCAAGTAATAAAGGACCAGAATGCAATGAGTCAGCACTTTAGCCTCCATTTAATTTCATCTAAATGCAGCGGTGACCCCCCCCACACACACACACTCTTTCCCCACCCCCACCACTGCCCCTTCTGTCTCCCCTACCTCCACTCCTCGCCCCTTTCTCTCTCTCTGCAGTAGACTTAACCCATTCCTGCCTCCTGAGACAGAATTAAATGACTGCATAGCAGTGCTTTCAAACCTGCAGAGCAAACACCGTCTCATGGCCGTGGGTTATCTCTACGCCCCTGTCACCCCCCAGGAAATGCCAGTAAATCAGGGCCGAGTGCATCTAATGTTTCCCTCCTTTATTGTTTTTGGTATGCAGCCTTTTAAACTTTGCCGTGCTGACAGTGAGTGCTGGTGCTGGAGAAGCAGGGGCGGGGCCTCCAGAGGGAATGTAAGCCACACGTTCTTTTCCTAGGAGCTGTCTGCACACAAGCAAACACTGCTGCACAATCAGACCAGGATTTCCGCCATTCCACAGCGAGGGCCAGACTCTGAGCTTTCCCTCTCACTTTGCACGAACCCTCCTGCTCAGATCCCCGCTGATGCTTTCAGCTCCCAGTTTTGCATGACGTGCGACTTTCCATCCCTAAACAGATCCATCTCCTTGAATTAAAGTGATTGCCTGGCTGTTGCTCTTTGTTCTGCATCTGCATGATAAATCTTTCCAGACCGGATGCTATTGAAAATGTGTGTCACGCCTAAATATGCACACTCAGTCAAACCTGCAGTGTTTGTTTTTGCCTCCAACATCCTGCACATACAGTCTGCAGACACCTTTACAATGTGGGTGTGTTCTAGTTTTAACTCCATATAACACTTTCATTATCCAGTGCCAAATTAGGACTGTGCTGTTCCCTTTTCGCTCCACTGGGCTGCCTCATTTTTGCTGATAGTTTGTGCTTTTTCCTGGGAAGGAGGGATGACATTGTCCAGACCCCCTCTCTCCCTTCTCTTCTTCCTCCTCCCTATTTCCATCTCTCTGCCTTTGTGTGTCATGCAGCTGCAGTACAATAACAGTGTTTGAGTGCAATAGTCCAGACAGGACTTTGGTTTAAATAAGCACCCCCGGGGGCACGTAATAACCCAGCAACCCCCTGTCCCAGTCTCCCAGTCAGTCCCTCAGCGCTGGGGCCAGCTCCACAACACATTCCTCCTCATGCACTCTGCCAGCCGCTCAGCCAGCCAAGCCAGTCAGCCAAACCACCATAGGAAAAATACAGAGCATGGAACTGTGATTCAGAGCCCTGATATAGAATATCACCGCCTCTCTTCTCCCCAGTCCAACAGCTGGTTTCCTGGAAGCAGACTTGTGCGGTGGGAGTTCAGGCCCGAGGAGGGAAGGTGGAAGATCGAGGAGGCCCTGAATCTGTTCCTTCAAAGACCTCTCTGTTCACATTTGCAGCTCCCCAACGCAATGTCGCAATGTCTTCACGAGAATTCTGTGTTTATGTGAAGGGGAAAACATGCATTGTAGGAAAACAGGGTTTAACGTAATGCAGGTTGTCTCATAATGACATCAGTTAAGGTCATGGTTTTCCCATGCTGAAGGTCCCTGTGCGTTTGGAGGTGAAAAGCTGAAGTGGAGGTGGGAGGGGTTCTTTCTCCAGTTGTCAGAGATATATAACTTGTGCCTCAGAGAGACGCACACTTCAGGCTGCCTGTATTGTTGTTGATCTGGGAATTATTAGCTGTTATCACTGAATAAGACCATCAACTAAATGTCTAAACTGTCCATGTAATTGTTAGCCTCTGACTGTGACAATATAAACCTCAATTTTTCCAGACCCCTCGGGGCTCAGTGTCATCCATGACAATAAAATTATCATTTAGCTTAAACATGCCACAGTCAATTTGCCTGTCATGCACAGTTTAAATAGTGTTCCTCTGCATTTTGTACATTTGCAAGTAGAGTACCCTTAACCTACTTTAGAGACCATGTCAAGTCATATGTCTGTGTAGCCTTTCCTGTCTACACAATGACCTTCGAGAAGAGGAGAAGAATAGGAGCAGGGCTCGCTTCCCTCTTGTGCATGAACAGCCTAATTTAGGAAAGCGTGTCAGTGTGAACCTTTGTCACATTGCCGGGCTCAGAATACCCATTGTTCCCTTGATAGAGTCATTCCACTTAGAAAAGGCTTTAAAGAGAGTGGAGAATATCCTGCATCCTGTACCCGCACAGACACATCCGCATTTTTATGCATGCACCCGGCGAATTAGTGCACACATACTGGCGAGACCCCTCGCTTACACCCGCACACGTGCATGATATAGGGAGATTAAGAATGGAAGTAGGCTAGCATGAGATCATGCATGCTCTGGCTCATTAGGTACATTTAATATAGTCTGCCTGGAAAGCCATCTGTTCCAGGCGGATGGTGCCAGATATGATGTGATGCTGGCAGTCACTGTTGTTCCTGTTTACCATTTTGAAAGATGGAAGTTATGTGGTAAAGCTAGACTATACTCATAAAAATCCTCTCATAAAATGGTTCAATAAGGAGCCCAAGCCTTTGCCACAAAAAGGTTTCGTTTTAGATTTGTCCCGAAAAAGGTCCTTTAGAGAGTTAACAGAGCCTCGCTGGCTCGATAGCGGTGCTACGGTGCTGTGCCTAGGCAATCTGCAGTTACCTCATTTTGGCTAACCCAGGTTGGTAGCACTCTTTTTATTTAGACGTTTCTCCTGGGCTCGATCAGTCTCTGTTTCTCTAGCATGAGCACATGCACATGCACATCACACCTGTGTGAATCAAATTATGCTCTAATGTGTCAGTTAGATGTCCATTTAAATCAGTCACTTAAGGCTACTGACAGATAGCAATTAGTCATTAATTGTCAAATGAAAATGTCAAGCCTCCTGTGGTATTAGCGTAATCTAAATAAAGTAAACCTCACTAACTAAGAAATGGCTCCGCTAGTGTTTCTTCTCTCAGATATCTTATTTCAAGGTAGCTTGGCCAACACTGATGCTAGCTAACATTAGCCATACAGGTAAGGCAGCAGAGGTGGATGCCGTGTGGGTTATCTGTCATTTTACTAATGTTTTTGGAACCTTCCAAAGAAACATTAAAATTTGATGTATTTGGCAAATTCTGCTTAAAAACACGTAACTTTTGAAATTGCTGGCTGTGAATGTTGCGTAAACAAAGACCTATTATGTGTGCTGCAGCTGATGTCTAGTCCATCGTCTATGTGTGGCTTCTAACATATATTCTATATTTTCAGAAAAATACCAAATGAGATTCAAATGTCAAATTGAGTTTGGTCGGCATATCAGGAGGTGTTTTGTATCCCCGCAAGTCTGTGTGTCATCTGTATGGCTGTCTGTATGTTTTTATGTGGCTCTATGTGTGTGTATGTGTCACTGCAGCAGGATTTCTGTGCATGTGTGTGAATCCGCAGAGACACAAAGCCCCCATACCTCTTTGCAGTTGCCAGCAGCCTGGCGCGGGGGGGGGGGGGGGGGGGGGGGGGGGGGGGGGG
>JAVQJF010004330.1:0-13985 GCA_036023855.1 Gadopsis marmoratus
GCACCCCCCCCCCCCCACACACACACACACACACACACACACACACACTCACTCATACAGCTCACTCGTATGGCATGCCAAAACTGGGGTCACGGGCACTTGCGGTGAATGAGTGCCAAACAGACTTGAGCAGATGAAGAGATGAGGGGAGCCCAAACTCTTTTTTTCTCTCTCTCTCTCTGTCTCTCTCTCTCTCTGCCTCCCTTTGTGTGTGCCCCCCTCACGTCTGTTTGTCTCAGTGCTTCAGCCTAAACCGACACTGTTTTCACCCATTAGCCTTATTAATCTTTTTAATCAGAGGAGTGTTCACACTCGTTAGCATCAGGGTTCGCCGCATGCCGACCCAGTGGGGATTAACATTCAGCAGGTTAGTCATGATGTCAACCACAGCCTCAGAAGCTAAACACGGCCCATTAGCAGCCGATAGGTGACTTGTTCTCAATTACTGACCAATACAAGATAATCACACTTAGTGACATTTCAGAAAGAGGCTCGGCATGGAACGCACACACAGATGCTCAATTACTCGCGCATGCACGGACACTCATGCACGCAGACACAAAGTGAGGAAGTGGAGCAGGTTAAATGAAGCGAGGGAGACAAGGAGGGACGAGTTCAATGAAGGAGAGAACAGGTGCTTTCCCCTCCACCTCATTCTAATCTGTTGTGATTGTATCCATAGTCAGGTCTGTCCATGGCCAGATGGTCTGCACCCTCTCAACGCACCATATTACTTTTACACAACAGCAAATTGGTGTAGGAAAGAAAGAAACTACAAGAAAAGGCTAAAAGATATTCAATTAAAAAAGGGATAATGGAAGATGAAAGAGAAGAAAGAACAGAAAAAGGGCAGAATAAAGACAGAACACAGGGAATGTAAAGGGCAAAATAAGACTTCTCCTTTTTTATCTCCTCTTGTGTTGTTGCAGCGTGTGACTGTTTCGACCCGCTGGCAAAAGGGTTTGTGTTCAATCACACTTTCCTCTGAGACGGAAATTAGAGTGCTCTCTTTGGAGCCTCGCGGCACACACATGCGCAAATCCTCGGACTTGCACACTTGCACACAGATTCCTGCCCTGAGCACATGAACTCACACGCATCCACACACACACTGCTTGTCTTTGAATGTCTGCTTGCCTGCCTGGCTGGATGCTCAGGGGCAGGTCTGACATGAATCCCGTCTGATGCCTGTTTTTGCAGTCTGATAATTCAATTAGGAGAGAGGATGGCCCGTGCACTGCTGCACACACCGGTCAGAAGTTGTGCCAGAACCCCAGGCCATGAGGTAATAGTGAGAGGAGGGATACATTACATGATGTTACCTGCATGTGCTGACAAGAAGAGACAAGGCGTGACCTATGGGGCATCTTAGCCGGCTCAATGGCAATATGACCAGACTGACCCCGCAGGAAGGCAGCTGAGATCCACACTCATACACTCATACACACAGAACACATTTTACATGCAAACAATATGGCTGTGATGGTTGGAAGCGGTGCACTCTGCATTCAAATGCCTGCTGTCTGCATGTACAGCTGCATCTACAGACAGGCAACGAGTTAGTGGAAAACGGTGAATATGTGAGTGGAGAATAATAACAAATGCAGATGTGAATCATGCTATGACTCTGCAGCACAAGATCTCGATCCAATTAAACACCTGTGGAAGGTTTTTAACCAACATGTTAGTCAGCACTCTCCACGACACTCAAAATCAAATGAGGGAATATCTCTTGAAAGCATAATGTGCATCCCTCCAGTTCCACAGACTTGTAGGATCTATGCCAACGAGCACTGAAGCTGTTAACGTGTGGGGGCGCCAACAACTGAGTGCGTTAAAGGTTGTTTGTTACATGTTGGTTTTTCCTGTATAAGGCAAAGCCATTTGTACTGGATATAGCACCTTTCAACAACAAGGCAGTTCAAAGTGATGTACATCATTAAGACAAGATATGAAAGAAACACAAGACTTTGAACATAAACAGACATAATATATCACAGAGTAAAGCAAAATTGAGTCATTTTTGCTGCAGTATATTATATTTTAAGATTTTTTTATGCAGTTTTGTCTTTATTGATAGAGATATTAGGACACAAAACAGCCACTCCATTTATTTACCTGCCTGTTTTTCAAGTCAGTGACTCTACCAAAAAAACCCCACCCCACCCCACCCCACCCCACCATCCTCACTCCCCTGAACTTCACTCGCCTATCTCCTCCATCTCATCCTCAGCTTAACTACACTCCCCAGCTGCTAAACACACATACACAGATGCACCTCACCCTCCCTTTCAGTCCCAGGTCATTTCCTATCGTCATCAAGGGAGAGACATATAGATTAACTTGGCTGTTGCAATGTGGTATGTTGCTTAACCACTACGCTACCAGGACGCCCATTTCACCACTGTTTAAAACACACGTTCATTCTCAACATGTGTTAATATACAATAATAATATTTTGCTCATATTTATGTAATCAAAGTACAAAAACCAGCAAAACAATTATTTATAAAATACAATAAAATGCAGTACAACAAATGTATACAAATCACAGCTCGCACAGAACAAAACCACAAGCACACACACATGCAGATCACATGCTGTATGGTCATCTCTATTGAAAGAGAGAATCACGTAATTTTCACTCACCCATAAAGATTTCAACCCCCACCACCAGACGCGCATACGCACACACAATCGTCTAGCCTTTCTTGCCCTCCTTCTACTCCCCTGCTCCACTAATGTCATTCTTGACATGACACCAATGTTTTTACCCTCTCATACATGTTGAGGAGCAGTGAACGTTATGTCCTCTTTAACTAGGGCAAGCAGAAGGCCAGTGTGGATGTTTGTGTTTTCCTGTGTACGTGAATGCGTGTACGCTACGCTGTAGTGTGTTGTTCTTGGTCTCTTTGAAAAGGGAGCACTATTGTTGGAGGGGAGATTGAGCCTCTGAAAGCAAAATTCACTCAGGAAGCATTTGTTCTGGGAGGAGATGAGTTGTCTTTCCTACATAGACACACACATTCAAACACACTGCTCAAACACGCACTTACATACATCCCTCCTAAGGCGGAGAGAGGGGAGATGAGTTGATGGAGGGGTGCAGGTAGTGGATGATATTAAGGGAGCTTAGACTGCACCCTTTGCACAAATGAAAACTGCACAAGAGGCATGAAAAATAGATGAATGGAAACCCTTCCTTTCCTGAATCGTTGTAGAGATCAAGGCAAAGGGAGACAACAGAAGGGATATAAAGATAGCGGTTATTTATCCTTGTTCTGAGTGGTTCCACTGTGACCCGTCTCAAGTCACTTTGCCTTCAAACACGCCTGAAGCCACGCACATGTGCGCGCGCGCACACACACACACACACACACACACACACACACACACAAACACACACACACACACAGTTCACAAGTTCAACATGCTGCTCTTTACAAGGTCAGGCACGCACAGTGTAAGCTTGTAGCCTTTACTTTAGCAGGGTATTCCCACTGAGACAGGAGGGAAGCCTAGTTAAGAACATGGCAGGACATACAGATCATACAATACGTCTAGGAAGACAACAAAGGAAGGAACCGATGATGAAAGTGAGGAACATGAAGATGAATAAGAAGTATGCAAAAGAGTCAGAGAGAGAGAGTGATGGGGGGTAGTGCAGTCTAAATACCATACAGACAGAAACTTATTCAGAGTCTTAACAACTCCCAACAGAATCATATTTCATAGTTGTACCAACTGCTTTGAACTCAGTGAGAAGCGCTCGTTCTTTAAATCTGAAATCTTCCTGTAGGCTGTTCCTCACTGTGAGGGCAGACATCGAGATAGATTTCTAGTCCATGTTTGTTGACAAAGCTTCTGGGACAGTCAGCAGAAGGGGATCTTGGGAACTCCTGCTGTAGCCACCTCTACAGTTTTCTGTAATCTAAATACATAAATACGGGGGAGTACAGATTGAATGATTCATGAATAAATATAAGATACCACAGTGACTGAGCATTCACACAGACAAAGACCATGTGTGTTCAGTTCTGTTTAATTTTTTTTTTAATTGTCTTTCCTAACAAATCTCCAAAGACTATGATAAATAGTATCTAATATGCAGCGACACTGAGCAAATGTGTATACCCAACAGGACTATGTAATCACTGTGCTCACAGCCTTCTTCCCAACACAAAAACATTTTTCATCTAAATGAATTCTGTCAACCTTTAACCTCAACTTTAAAAGATGATGATCATCACAATCAGCCATGTGGCGTTTATACTTTTACTTTTTAATTACCACTCAAATTACCTTTTGGACAGAATGGCTCTTCTGTCTTCTAAAGAACTTTTAAAATAGCAAAAGTAATCTGCAAACCAACATTTAATTAAGTTTCAGTTTAAATGTTAAAAAACAAACATGTTTTTCTATTTGTGGTTTTTATTATTTGGCTTTTAATATCACACATTTATACCTCATATATACCAAGTATATATATATATATATATATGTATTTATTTTTTTTTTAAATTGAATTTATTTTAAATTAATTTTGAAGTAAATTAAGTTTGAATATACATACAGGCAGCCTGTATTGGGTAGGTTTTCATAATGCCTCCTCATTGATCTCCTGTGCGAGTTCTGTAGCTCCTCTTTCCTCTCAGCTGTCATCTACACACCTGTAACTAATTATGTCTGTGTTTGTACTTCACCTCAAAACCCTGTAGCTTTATTGCTTGTGTCAGCCATGTAATATTAGAGGCTTTGTATTATACTCAGACTCAGCATCTGGGGATTGTTTTATATTAATTGTTGAGGGTCTATTCTACTGGATATACTACATATCCATGAATCTGTTTGGATTGCAGGCACCCTTTATACATTGCAGGCACATACGAGTACTTGTCCACAATGCTTGTGTGCATCACTGTTCTCCAAAATGTGTGAATACTGTACAGTACAATGTGTGTGTGTGTGTGTGTGTGTGTGTGTGTCATCTGGCCTGTGTTAGCACTTCGATGTGATCTGATCACTTGTGATCTGTGCTTTTGGGGCCTCAGTGCCTTGTGGGATAAAAAACACCATGGTGTCATCGTGTTTTAAATCTCTCTCTTCTGCTCTGCTAATTGGTAAGAGCCACAGGCCCTACTACAAGACAAAAGCAGCGGCATCAGGCCCACAGAGACTGGTGTGTGTGTGTGATTGTAAGTAGGCAGCTGATTAGGTATTCAGCAGTGTATGTGTATGGGTGGATGTGTTCGCCATGAGAATGATGACTTTTTCTAATATCAATCGTGTGCATGATTATTTTGTACGTACGCGTAAGCCTTGTCATGTCTCTGGTGGTGGGCTATTAGCTGGCATATCTTTTTACTGAGTATAATTTGGTGATTTTTTTGTCTTGACTGTGTCTACATAAGTGAGCGTGTTAGTACAACTGAATCTAGGGCTTGTGCTTTTGTCAAGACTTTCTCTGTCTGCCCCCTGCTCAACCTTATCCAGTCTACAACTCTTGACAGCATGCACGAGGTGGACAAGGTCAAACCTCTCCAGTGTGTCTAAACAACAATTCATACTTTAAACGGTCCCCTCAGCGAGTCCCGAATTGTCCGCCAGCAGCCATCTTGTGCCCTGAGCCGCCAGTTTCTCTCTGACAAGTTCAATGTCTGCCTGGCTGTGGGTCATGCTTGAACACATGGGGCTGTATCTTGTCAGGAACCTGATGGCTCTACACTGGGGCTGGTTATCTTACAGACAGCCTGCTGTAGGTGAAAGAGAGGGAGCAAGGGGAGGGAGAAATAGGAAAGAAGGGAGAGTTTAGAGTAGGGCATGGGAGCGGGCAGTGAGAAAAGCGGCGAGGGACGGTATGAGCAATTGAAGATAAAGGAACGGGGGGCGACTGAAGAATGAAGACAGGAAAAGAAGGGCAAAGTTTGGAAGGGATAGGAGAGGAGAAGCAGATGGAGAGAAGGGAGGATTTGAGCGGCACTGAATGAGTGATGAAAGGGGAGATTTAAGAAGGAAATGGAGGGTTTAAGAGTGTGGCGTGGGGGTGAAGTGGACAGAGAGAAGGAAAGATGTGAGAAGGAATGAAATGTGGAGTAATATGATTGGAATGAGGAGAGGGAAGGACCAGCATAGGAAATGAAGGAATGGGGCCAGTCCGGTTGTTGAATGAAGGAGAGCGATGCCAACTCTTTCAGAAAAGCTAGACAAATGGTAACGTGACGGTGATGAAGAAATGTTGAAAAGTCTTTTCTGAATGAAAAGAAAAAGTCCAGTAACATGGGAGATCTTAACAGGGAGTGCAGAGTGAAGGCAGATGACGATGATGATAAACCTCCTTTGGGTCTTGTGAGCGAAACGAGGGGTGGAAGGGGAGGGGGAAGGCAGCTGAGCAAGCAAGACAGGACAGATGCGAAGACAGGTTAGCCACTTACACATTCAGGCATCAGAGATACAAAAGCGATGGAGTGGAGAGATAAGGATAGGTCAGAGGCAAGTGTTGCCACCGAGACTGATGTTTATTTCTCTGCATTTAGAGACAAAATTGAATCTTCTTTTTCCAAGGTGCAAGGCCAATAACACCGGGCTCACATTTGACATATACAGCCTGTGCGTGGGTAAAACTATGTGAACACTGCATATACAGCAAATACACTATAATAGAACAGACACTGGTTGACGAAACCACTGAAGCAAGCAGCAAAAAAACACTTCCAGCCTAGCGTGTGCAGAACAGCTGTGTGTGTGTTCGTGTGCACAGCTGCTTCAGACAGGTGACCTTTAAAAGCCGGATGCTGTGACTTTAATATCTTGCCTCCTTCTCCCCCCTCCTCTCGCCCATCTTTCCCCTGTTTTCTATAATGGAGGCAATTACCTCTCATCTGCTCATCTTATCTAGAGCCTCCTCCTCCTCCTCCTCCTGTTCTGTCGCTCTTTATTTCTCAGCGTCTCCTTTTCTTCTACCACACCCCTTAACTGTCAAAGCCCTCTTTTTCCTGCAAAAAAAAGAGGAGTCTGTTGCCTTAAAAGCTGACAGGGAGGTTCTGACGGTGATTTGGCAGCGTGTCATTGCGAGTAATGGCGTTTGGAGTTCCCAGCTTTATTGGACTACATTATAAAGTGTTTGATCTATACGCACCCTTCTTAGCACCCTTCTCCTTTTTTTTTCTTTGAGATCTTTGACAGGCGTAGAAATGAGACGGAAGACTCTAAGGGACTCTTCAATCTCTTCTGAAAGGAAATTGGAGCACATGGGCGGGCTGGTGGGAATGGACAAAATCTCATATATTTCAGGAGTTTTCAGAAGTTGTTTTCATGGCAGAATGGTAGTTTTAATAACTCCTCGGCTGAGGTATTATAGTTCTGGACTGTATTAGAGTTTCCACACAGCTTCCCCTGTGCAAGTGATATCCCTCTCCAAGGCAGCGAATACATTTAGAACTGAAACCTATTTCTGTGTTCAAGTGGAGTTTGAGCCTTTTGTGTGGAATATGTGCTACACCAGTGTATCTGATTATGGCGCTTCCTTGTAGTAAAACAGGAAATGATACAAGGTGCCGTACAATGGACGTTGGTCTTGTGTCTTAACTGAATGCATTGACTGTTGTGGCTTTGTGTCAGTGAGCAATGGAGCGCAAGGTGAGAAAGGAAGGCTGGAGAAAGTTTGATTGAGAGGGATGGCAGAGATAGGAAGAGGAGCTTTTCAGATGTGTTAACCTATCGTGCTGTAATGAATGTGTGCCATCTGTCTCTGCACCTCTATTAAAAACTCCTTCAGAGAGACCACAATTACATTACATACATACACACTCGCGCACTCTCTCAGCACCTCTAATTGCTGCGTGGGCAGCCACCTTTGACACGCTCAATCAAAGGACCTTCACACTTACGCATGCACACGCACAAGCCCATGTGTCTGCATACTGCTCACACACACACACACACACACACACACACACACACACAAAGATGGCCACGCATACAGTACAAAGTTGCAAGTAAAATAATGAGAATAAGATACATTTCATCCATTTCAAAATCCCTCCCCTGCAAGGTTGTGTGAAAGTGCGCAGACACACGGCAAGTGAGAAAGTAATCATCAACAGTGTGTTTGTGGAGCTGTGAGTGTTGGAACGAGCTAATGAAGTTAAGAAAGAAGTTTGAGGAAGCGTGGGCGGATGTCTTGCTTGCAATCTTTAACATCACATCCAATTTTAATTAACAACATTTTCCTGTGACGACAAGGTACTAACAACCAACATCGCTCAATCATGCCTGAGGAAGAGTGCCCCCCCCCCGTGCATTTTTGTATCATTGCGTGTGTGTGCCTGTGAACACGTGGAGATGTGTGTGTCCCGTGTTGATGCACAGCACCTCCCCCTCTTCATGCTCAGTGCCTGTGTGTCAAGAATTAGTGGAGACTCATAATTGCATGAAAAATAATTTCATCTCTGAAAACCCTATTTAATGGCTGCGACTTTATTGCCTCGTCCTCTGTGGCTATAAATTATGTGAATTACTGTTCTTTCTGCATATAAGTACATGCAAATTTTAAGCTTCTCATTGGATACTAGATCCAGTTTGAATAATGGTGTCTTGTACGACATTATAGACTTATAGGCATTATCGCCCACACAACAAAAGACCCTGCAAAATATTCACATCTTTCATCAACAGTTTATATCTTAAAGCAGGGCCTTGTTCATATCTGTGAGGCTGATATCATTTCAGTGTGCTTTTAAAAGCTTGGAAGAGATCTGATACATCTTCAAATTTACACTGCTCTTAACTGGACCAGCACAACAAACTGAGACAGCGTGGAGCTCCGAAATCCTGTCCAGCTCCCCTCCAACATGTGTTGGGTGGAGAGCAATCCTGCGATTAGCTCTATACGGTATGTCTTTTCTTAGACATAGTACATGATGGGCATGAAATCTAAGCTCCCCATCAATGACATTATTACTTGCCTGATAGACAAGTTGTCCTGGGCAGCAGTTTCCCAACCCCATGCATTATTGACATATTTTCCCTACTTACCACTGGTGGTATCTGGTTTTATGTGCCCGTGGTTCAAAGCATCTGTCTGTGAGATTCCTGCATCCACCCCAATACAGTTGGAGGTGAACTGAATTTTGTTTTAGAGGCTCAAAGCATTGATTAAACATCTCTTTTTAGAATCAGTGCCATGGTAGTCTTGCATAGCGAGACCTACACTTTGTTTATGCGTAGTGCCATTGCTGGAGAAAGGTCTGCATGAACCCATTATGATTCTGGTGTAGGGGGATAAAAAAAATGCTCTAGCTTGTTTTCATTTCTTTAAACCAATCACAATTGTCTCACTGGGAATGGTTTTAAAACATACTTACTTAAGCTTTAGTCTGTGTATTCAGTGTTTCTGAACAGAGGTGTCACTTTTTAACTTCCAAATTAAATTTTCCAACGGTGTGGGCACCACAAACATGACACCACTCACCTCCATTTTATTTGAGGGCGGAGAATCAAATCTCTGTACAAATTAAAATAAAAAGATCTGCATGGCTACATTTTACTTGCAGTAAGTGAAAATTTGTTTTGTTTGTTTGTTGTTTTTTAATTTAGGTGGTGAAGTGAACCTTTAAAGTGGTTCTTCAAAGTTTCATTCACACTTCATCACAGTATCTAAATGTCCATATAACCAATCAACTCCAGCAGCATAATCGATCAGTGTGCATCGAAGAGCTCTGAGTTAACATACATGCTGCCAGCAAGACACCACTCAAGTTTGTTTAACTGGTAACGCTGGCTATATGATATTGTTATTCGGATGGCAATGTACGTGTATGAATTTACAGCAGACCTCAGTATTACTGTGCAAACTGGGTGACGCAGAGACGTGGAGAGGTGCCCAGTTTAACTGATGTGTGGTGGGCAGGCGTGGAGGACACACGTAACGGATTGCCTTCCAACGGTGAGCAAGAGTCATCTCAGAGGAAAATAACTAAAGTAGCCAGGACATCGCTGGACCACGTCCCAATTTGCACCAGGTAGAAATATCTGAAATATGAGATTATGTGTGATTTCTGTATGATTTTAATTAATTCTGTGAAATATTAGCTGTCATGTTTGATCTGATGTCTAGCTTTGATGCAGCGATTCAGTTTATATAAATACACACTGCCCACTTCTTGCAGTCTGTAGTCCTTGTATTACAATTGATTGTGTATAGATAATGAGATATTAGAGTTTGTACCTGTCACCGGCAGTCCAGCTCCACATTTACTACACACAAAGGTTTCCCTTATAGCTCTGTCACTGTTACAAAACCCAAAGTGTTCCCACAATGCATATGTTTTTGAGCGAGGGGATGAAGTACCTCCCTCTTGGAATGGCTTTGTTCGTGTGACATGTTGTTGGAAAAGATGCTGAGCCACATTTGAATCGTTATTAGTGCAACTTAATGTCTCACTCCCTGCTGAGTGTGTGTGTGTGTGTGTGTGTTGTTAGAGAGAATCACAGAATGGAAAAAAGAACAGGGAAGAGATAATCAAAGCCAAAGAAAAATAACGCAACTTCAGTCAGCCAAGTCACGTCGATTGCGTTATTGTATGAATTGGCAATATGCAAAGGGATGATGTTTGACGTCCAGGCTCTGACATCAACACTCCCTGCAAGAATACATTAAGGGCAGCACAGCAGATAATTACTCACTGACATGCATATTAAAATCACATATTTGCTTGAAGAAGACAGTCTCTTCATATGAAATGTTATGTAGCGTGACAAGATGATGATGGCCATTAGTACATGGATGTAAGCATAATGGCAATTAGTGTGCCCGAGTGTAAAAGCGGAGCTCAGCAGTTTGAATATAATTTATATGAAGCCTACAAATCCATGGCTTTTGAGTTTGAATATTTCTCTAATTTATAGGCAGATAAGAAGTGGAGAAAGTTTGGCTGTGTCTGTCTTGTGTGAAGTCGTGTTTACACACCTAAAGCCGAAATGTTTATTTCACTACTACACAACAGTGCACGTTCCATACGGCAGCTACAAATTGAAATGCCACTGCAGGAGCTTCATTCATGAGAAACATCACATCAGTAGAAGGAATTGTCATAGCTTCCTGACTTTGCTTAGCACACAGCCGCCGACTGAACAGAGCCGAGACATCAATGCACAGGCAGCAAATACTTAGCTTGTGAAGTGAAGCAGTTATCCCCATGCGTCCCAGCAGAGGATAGACTCTTAGAGACGAGGCAGTCCCGGGCCATTTAGTTTGCTTGCAGCTATTCAGAATTACAAACTTGGTTGTTGGCGCAAGCATCTGATGTGGCGATATACAAGCGAGCAACTCTTTTTCCCAACAGAAGCTACCTAATGTAGATAACACGAGCAGAAGCATAAAGCTCAACAAAGAAGCAAAATGTACCACCGCTGCTATCGCCTGTAATAAGTGAGGAAGCATTGAGAATAAGGATGTTTGTGAGAGCTGGACGACCAGACTGCATATAGATGAGCTAACTATGTGTTGGTATTCAGTTGTGAAACCCATAACCCAACAGGGAGCGTGGAGGTCAACAACACTTGCCTTCTGATACTTGAATATTGCATTATGTACTACTAAAATGACTAAAAAAAATACTAATCTTGGGCTGCCAACAAGACCGGCAGTGGTGGTAGAAGTACACTGTAAAGACAAATTTTTATATTCTAAATAACTAAAAATGAAAGTAAAAATTGAAATCATGCCATAAATCAAGCGAGAAAGTTTTGATTATTTATAGTCTTAATCTGCGACTCATTACAAAGTGAGAAAGTTCTGTTAACTTGTGCTCTTTAGTCATGGAAAAACCAATTTTCAAAGTTCACTGTGTTTTACGTGTAGTGTTAACTCAGTGTAAATATACAATTAATTAGATAACAGTTTCAGTTTTTAATTGTCTCGTGTCTTTCAGAGCTTATAATAATGAGTTCACTGCTGTAAATAAATAAGCTGACAGAATGTCCAATTGATCATTTACTTAAATCGCCACATTATGTTATTTAGAAACAATGTTCGCATATTAGCATGTACAGTAAACCCCAGCATGCATTGCATTAAGGTTCAATTTGTCCAGAAATTAAATTTTCTAACATGAAGAAACTTACATGATGTTGTTACGTCTCATTTTATACATGTGTCTCAGAGGAGTTCGACTGTCTTCTCTCTGATCAAAATGAAGACAATACAAACTATGATGAAGATAGGAATGTGCTTCAGCCTCCCTGGTGTGGGTCATGACTCATTAATGCTAGCAGAAAAACACAAGCTGTAATGAACCACAACACTAATGGTTGTCTTTATTCAAAGTATTTAAGCAAGATGTTCTGAACTTGTTTGTCAAGTGGTGGTGCCAAAAATATGTTTTGAAGTTCACCTTATTTATTATCCGTTATCAAAACCCAAAAATGACGAAAAACACTGGACCTCATTGCAAAGCACACATGCACAAGTGCACAATCCCACACAACCACAGTCTTTAAATGTGTCACGACAGCTGCTTATTCTGCAAGCATATTGTCACGGGAGAACGCCATATCAAAATATGGGAGAGAGGAAGAAACGGCTATAATAAAAATGTGCTGGTTCTAAAAAATGAAACCCTGAATGTTTCAAAAGCTGTGACTTGTGTGTGTGTGTGTGTGTGTGTGTGTGTGCATGTGATGTATACTCACAACTGTGCTATGTTTAAATCTGTGTGATAAACTGACTTTAGATCCATCTCTTACCCAGGAGACACTTCTCCCTGTGGATGTTCAGGGCTCCACTGTAATAGCCGGGTGTTTTGGAAATGTGTCTGTTAAATGTGTGTGTGTGCGTGCGTGTGTGTACCCACTCCCCCATACAATTCAGGATGGCTCTTATTCATTATGGGTAAAAAAAACCTGTATATTGTCTGTATCATATAAGTGTAAACTATAAACTTATACTCTTACTTTTTATCAGTATTGATGTTACGTTTACAATGTCGTCCAACCACTATATACCTCACCCAAGCTTCAAGTCAATAAATAAAACCGCAGTGCACATTATTATTAACCGCTGTGTACAATGACAGGTCCTTGACAGGTCACTATTCCTCACGTTTTGTCCCGTTGCATTCAAAATGATTTAAATCTATGACAGATTTGTAATGGGGGGGATTTCAGATGGTAGCGGTATTGAATAAATCTCAGACGGCAGTGTTACCATTAACCATTAAGATAAAAAGACGTGGCTTTGTGGAAGGAAAAGTAAAGTTTTCTTTATGTAGTTGCCTCTGTGTAACTGAACTGCCTCATGGAACCAGGAGCAAGAAAATATACATATCAGTCTTATGGGATTCATTATAGCTGTAGAAACATTTCTGCCGCAGGTGTTAAATTAATACATATTAAGAGTCTAGAAATTAAACATCTACAAGAATGGACCACCTTTATCGATTGTTACTTTTGCCACCAGGGGCTTAAAAATATAGATAACAGTTTAAGAGCCACTTTAGCTGTGGCTCAAGGATTGTTTAATATCCGGCATTAATCGCTATGATATAGTGTATTAAATGCAGCCCGTTCTGCTGATGAGGCCATTATTCAAGCAAGTTAAAGCATTAATTAGAACATATTAATATGTGAACACACACTTGTCTTCACATGCAACCTGAATGTGAACCCTGTGGGGACATAGTAGTTTCAATATGTCAACTGACCTGCAAATGTATGCAGCCAGTGGTGAAGTTTCTATTTCTATCCATTGTGCATCGCTCTTGTGTTCATGTCTTTATACACAGACAGATGCCACCATGTTGACGCAATTGTCCGGTTTAGGCACCTAAAACATCTATAAAACACAGACACAAAGATGAGAAGGACAATGGAGTGACGTTTTACTTGCAAGGAGAACAGACAGGATGCATACAGTGACACACCAATCTGCTCCGCCTTCCTGCTGTTCGCACCTTCCTTTTATTTCAATAGATAAGTGGGCAAGGCTT
>JAVQJF010004331.1:0-14245 GCA_036023855.1 Gadopsis marmoratus
GCGACCAGTCCAGGGTGTTTCCCTGCCTCTCGCCCAAATGTTAGCTGGGATAGGCTCCAGCCCCCCCCTGCGACCCTTCGGGATAAGCAGTATGGATAATGAATGAATGAATGAATAACTAATATTGAAAAGTAACATTGCACATAACATAATACACTTAACGATAAACAAGTTAGCTAACTGCAAGCATGGTAACATCCATGTTCCTCGCTAAGTGTCCAACAGTAAACACCACTTGATGTAGGGGTATGACCTAAAATTTATATCACGGAATCTTTTGTTGTGTTTTACGATGACGGTATATCACAGCATTACAAAATTGAAAAGGGATACTCAACTCAAAACATGATTCTGCATTATATTTCACTCTATTGGCAAAGTAAGGGAACACATCTTAAAGAAAAAATAATGGAGCTTAACTACCAACTGTTACGTGATTAATTCTCAGACGTAGACAGGGGGTAGGATTAAGTATCCAATCTCAACAGACATCCATACATTAGTGCTGATACTTTGCTTCATTTATATTTGGATAAAACGTACTGGTGGTGACACAAATGTGTTCTGGTCAAATAGGCTAAATGATATGATTTATGTGGAATTAATGTGGAATTAATTTGGAACGGGCGGCTGAGAGGGTAGCGCGGTCGTCCATTAACCCCAGGGTTGGTGGTTCAATCCCAGCTTCTCCTGCCCACATGTCGAAGTGTCCCTGGGCAAGACACTGAACCCCGAGTTGCCCCCGGTGGAGGCCAGCATGCCAACTGCATCCCCATCGGTGTGTGAATGTGTGTGAATGTTAATGTCTGTTTGTCTGCCCTGTGATTGACTGGCAACCAGTCCAGGGTGTTCCCCCGCCTTTCACCCAATGTCAGCTGGGAATGGCTCCAGCGACCCTTCGAGATAAGCGGTATAGTGAATGAATGAATGAATAATTTGAAACGTTTATTAGACTTAATTTCAGCACCATGCACTGTTCAGAGAGCCTGCTGGTTTGACCAAGTTAGCGATGTGTAGCCTGTGTCCAAAACATGCTAGCCTGGTCCATTTGTTGATCCATTTGTTGATCTGAAATGTGCCCACCATGTTTGAGCTACTGTCCGTCCTCATGCATACCATAAAACAAAAAAAGGAATTTCTTACCATCTGTTTCAGAGACGTCCTTCAACTCATGAGGCTCAACGTAGTCGACAGGAAGCTCGTTGAGGATGTCTTGGGCTCCCTGCAAGAAGAAGAGAGCAGCGTGATGAACTTAAAATCCACAAAGTCCTCCCTGGAGTCCACACACACCCCTTTTCCACCAACATGGAACAGGTTCCGTTTTGGTTCAGGCACCTAATTTTGAACCGTTCTGAGCATTTCGACCAAAAATAAATTGGTGCAAAACCTGAAAATTGGTTTTCCAGCTGGAACAAACATAAATAAATAGTGTGACATGCACCATTGCAGTGGATTGTTTTGCTGTATTGCTTTTACATAACTTGTAAATTTTGGCCACCATGTTTAGTGGCTTGGTGGGGCCACGTCGAGCCCTGATAACAGAACAGCAGCTCGCAGGTAATCAAAGAGATCCGCCATCTTGCACCTATTGTTTACTTCCGCTGTGCTTTGTGCAACAGCCTCCGTTGATGGCGCATCCTTGATTACAATGGTTCTGCTCAAAACTGGTGGACACGCAGGCCGGTTCTCTAAAAAGCACCGAGCTTCCAAGAATCCTGAACGGAAGCGGTCCAAGAACCAGAGCTGACTTGGTGGAAAGAGGGCATTGGTGTTGTATCGTATGTGTGTATATTTCTTGTTTTGTGTGTAACCTTTTGGTACCTTGGAGACGTTGCCGGTACCGGTGAAACAAAACGTCACAGGGCCAATTGATTTGGGCATGAGCCCCATGGAGATCTCATACCCACAATCCCTAACTGCCTGGACAGCCTGGCTGACGTTCCTGTAGTTATGAGCCATGCCGATGTGCTGTGAGCAGCAGAGACAGGAAGTGAGCGAGGAAGTAAGAATCACATTTTGGAAAGGCTGTTTTCACGTCAGCTTGAGGACAAAGCCGTTTTGTTTTTGGATGAAATGTATGAAGGACATTGTCTCACCATGAAGGGAGTGTGGTGCCCGAGAGCCAGGAAGCGCAGCCCCAACCCATGCAAGATGTTAATCATTCCTACAAACACAACAGAAAAAACACACAGATTAATTCTGATTAAGTACTACTGTGGCATGAATTAATTTTCAAAACAACAACACAAAAAGAATGAACTTAGTTAATTTACTATCATCAAAACACATTGTGTGTAATCTTGAGGCCAAACAAAGGTGTTTTTCCTTCCTCACAAAACCAAGATACAGTGGCCATATCACTTTATGAATGTGACAACACACATACTGGAAGTGTTCAGCAGAGTCTGGGCACCAAACTGCAAACACAGCAACATGAAGACTGTGCTCCTGAGGACGTTGCTGTCTGGGACCAACAGCCAGTTACTGCCGTTAGTCAAACCAACCACCAAATGGAGCCACGCACATCTGGTGCAACCACAGGCCGCAATGTTTCCAACTCCATGTGTCAGCTGCAGTTGCTGAGGTAAGAATCGTGCAGGGGCTCTTATTGGGAGAAAACAGCAATTTAGAAGCTGCTGGACGTAATTAGTCGTGAGGTCACGTCTGCAACATGGTTAGAGGACACATAGAGGAGACATAGCACCTCATACAGGCTGGTTTAACAGAAATCCTCATAGAAAATGTTTTGACTCAAGACTGGTATCTTGATAAAACACCTGATCGCAGGCCTTTGCATTTTCACCTGGTATTAACGTGCACTCTGGTTATCTCCATCCTGTGATCACATCTCAGTACTGCAAATTAGGTAAGTGGAGCTGATGGAGCGTATCAGGTCAGAGCAACATGTGCTGCTGTATGGACTAAACTTTTGTTTTCCTTTGCAGATAAAAGACTTTCTGACGTGCAACTAGAGTCAGCAGGAAGAGGTGGAGTCAGTTGACCTTTCACCTTTTCGGGAGGATGTAAGAATGAAGTCACGCTGTACACATGTCATTTACACCTGGCTGAGAGCCAGACCGCCTCACAAAATGGTCTGGACGATGCAGGTGCACTGAGACTGTACTGTGTTCTGCTGAACACCTGCATTGACACGAGTTTCTCCTGATCCAGATGCAGGAATCTGCAGCTGGGAAAGACACGTCGGGCGCCGAGCAGCACGGACCAAATGTTTTTGGACACACTTCTATTGTTGAGTTGATGTGAACTTTCCTTCTAAAAACAGGTCAAAGTTGATCAGAGCACGAAGACGACGTTATTTTGGTTCAGCAGGCAGTTGTCATGTTGACTCGAGTGTGTGACCCAACAGCAGTGATGAAGGTCCAGTTGATTCACACATCAGATAGAGATGTTTGAACAGAGAACATGCTGTTCTTTACCGTAACATTCGTATCAGAAAAGCTGCTGCTGGGAAACACTTTCACAACCGTCCCAAAGAAATAGCCGAGTCTCACTGCAAAACCGCTTTGTTACATTTTTTGAGGAGGTTGTCCTACCTGCCACACCGGCCCACTGACCAAACGCCACGATCCGGAAGCCGTTAGCATCGACCATCTTCTCATAGTCAATCAGACGAACCTCCTGAGAAGACAAAATTAATTTCAGCAAATAACACAGAGGTAGGAGGAGTCATGTAATTCAGCAGCAGCTCCGGTACAGAAGACAAAGCTGCTCTCACACATAACGTCGAATCTGTATCTTCAGATGAAAGTGACAGACGTCCTGCTGCTTCTTGAGCCTTTGTTGCTGCATGTGTGACATAAGCAGCGTGTCTACATGAACTAAGTAACCGTCGGATTTCTCCAGTGAAGCGGATTTCTTAAAATATCACGTAAACGAGAAACCTGGAACTAACACGTAGCCTCTAGAAGTCTAAATATGTTTGTTTGCGCCACTAAACGTTCAACTATTTGCTGTATTCAGACACTTTCGTGCTCAAACCAATAAAAATCCCAAAAACTCAGGAGGCAGCATCTTCTATCGCCAGTACAGTTAAAATCAGGACGCCGTGCCAACAGAACCAGGCCGGAGGTAGAAATCTGATTACTGACCTGCTGCACGTGTAGTATATGCAGGTTTACAGTAACCGGGTTTAGTACAGTGCAAGTAAACACGCTCTCCCGTTACCCGCGTAACCGAGCTTCTCTCAGCAACCGGGTCGACTCACTCGAGGACAGAAAAGGTGGTTTGTCGCACAGCTTGAATTCACTGCAACTTATACGTGAGCGTAGGAACAGTTTCACGAAGCAGAGCCAACTGTGTCCCAGCTGTATGGTATGGCAGCTCCAGGGACGGCCTGGACAGTTAACATACACAAATAAATCCTACGCAACGTAGACAGGTCCATAAGTGTTTGGACGGTGACACAAGTTTTGTACTTCTGCCTCTGTACACCACCACAATGGATTCGAAACGAATCTGTATTTACATTTACTTGGTATTTTTTCTTAAATGTGGAACTGGTAACAGCCTTCGCAATTTGGCTGAAGAAGTCTGAAGGATCGGGATCACGGCAGGACTTTTTTTAGGGATCTTTTGAGCACCGTCACCTTCTTCAGCAGGTCCTCCAGAAGCCCCATGTTGGCCTCCTGGGCCTTGATGGTGTGGGAGAAAAAAGCGTACGTCTTCCTGGGAATGATCTTCTCCTCCGGCGGCCTCTTCACCCCGATTATCAGCGACGCCTCGGAGATGTCCTCCTGAATAACGGCCCCCGCCCTCATGTAGTACTATAAACAAAGCACAGGCTGAATCAGACAGCTGGCAGAAGCACCAGCACATTTTACGGGGTCATTTAGATTTTTCTTTAAAAGGTAAGAAAAAAAAATGATTGGTGTGAAATCTTAAAATACTTCCAGTTGTAATTAACACCTCAAATTAACTAAAATCTTAAACAGCACAAGAGATGTGCTAGGAGGAAGGAAAAACAGATCATTCATTTGTAAATGTATTTATTCATTTATTGTATTATTTTCCCTTTGCATATAAATTCCCCTATTTATTAACTCTCCATTTCCATAAATATGGAAAAATTAAATGGGGAAAGTAAATAAACAGGAGGATTTATACAACGGTAATCAAATACAGAAGCAAATTAAAAAATATCAATTTATGTCACATTTTAACTATTATTGACTGCCTACATTTATGTTTAATAATATTTTGGTGCATTTAATGGCAGTAATTTATTTATTGTGTCATTTATTTATTTTTGATTTTGGTAGTTTCAGTCTTCCATAATACAGTACTAATTAGTATATATGTAAATCTATATAAAATATATAAATACAATAAGTAGTAATATATGTAATGGTGTAAGTAATGTGACAGACAGTAAAATAGTAATAGTAACCTCCAAACACGTAAAAAGTTGAAATTGGAGGAAATCTTTCAGGATCCGTCACAGCTGGGTGCCTCACCTTCTCGTGGATGGCTCTGCGGTTGGACGGTTGGACCAGGACCTTGACGCCGGCGTTGGTGAGCTCCTTGACGTGGCGCGGGGCCAGTGGTGCCCTCCTCTCCCAGGCGTTGACGTCCTCACGGCGGATGGCCATGACAGCCCGGTGGTGCTCATAGCGCCGCTGGCCTGCGAGGCAGCTCTGCGTCCTCCTGCCGTGGTGACCGAGGAGTCTGAACATGACTTCACACCCCCCCCCCACCCTGCTCGGGATACAAAGACATGGAGCCACAGGCTGCTGAGCACGCAGCTTTTACCACAGACGCCGGATTTTGACGTTCAGCCAGGAATCGACACAAGTCTGGCTGACGCTGCAAAATAAGTTACATATGAATGTCGCCGGGTTTCTTGCACAACGTATTTTTGCACATTTGAACCTTTGACAAAACAGGAGTATACAACTTGAAGGTCAAAGGAAGGTTTGATCGAGAGGTCAGAGGTCACGTAAAGCTTGCTGCTGGGAGAGAGCTGCTGACAAGCAGGTGGTTTGACAGACCATAAAAACTCTGCAGAGGCAGAAAGGCAGTTAAACTACAATAAACCGGTTGAATTTGCAGAGTACAAAAATCAGACAACAGAAAGTGTTTAAGACCAGGGATTTTTATAGTCTGGGAAACGGCTGCCCTCAGCTGAGTTTGGCTCAATTCATTGATGCCTACGGGATCACGATTATGTTGTTCGATCCCACAGACACTCAACAATTGAGGCAGGATGGCCTGACGTCGCTGTTTGACATAACTTTAGACACCAAACGCATTAAAAAAAAAAAAAAGCTCCGTCTTGAGACATTTATTAGTTTGTGGCTCTGGGAGAAACCGAAGGATTCTGCTTCGTCTCTGAACTCTGTCTTTGACCAAATCACACGCTTTTAGGCTGCTCCACGTTAGCATCTCCTGTTGCCAACTAACACAGCATGTTGACAACCTCCCAACATCCCTCAGCAGCACAGATGTGATTCCAGCTGAGGGAGCAGGTCACTGAACCTTTAACAACATCAATCCGCAGGACAATAAACTCCATTTACAGCCAGTTCAACTTTGGGAGACATGCTTAATCGCTTCCTGGTGGAGAGTTAAATATTAGTGTAGCCGGTTAGCTTAGCACAAAGACTGGAAACAGGTAGAAACAGCTAGACTGGCTCTGGGTGTCAGACAACCAGCTGTGACTCAGAAATCACTGCGCCAGGTGCCTGCAAATAAACCCCGCCCCCCCGACGTAAAACCCTAAAATCTTAATTTTACACACTCGGTTTCGGGACTGATTAAACAGACAGCACATAATGTGCCAGCCGGACTAGCTCCATGCCCCCGTTTCGTCCCATTATGCTAAGCTAAGCTAACTGGCTATAGCTACGTATTAAGCGTAGCACTTCGTACTAACCTGCGCATTAAGCGTAAACCTTCGTCCTCTGACTCTCGGAAAAGAAAGCGAGCGCGCGTCTAGAAGTACTGCGGTGCAAGTACGTGCAATAACTCGCAGCGCGCATATTTATACGACTTTACATGTTATACAGGAACTGGCATCCTGTGAAAACGTGAACGCAGCTCGGCGCTGACGCGGCTTTGCACCGTGACCCCCGTGGCTCAGTTCCGCGTTCCGGTCAACGCGACCGCACGCGGACCCCAGCGAGGGGACGCTCGCGCACTCGCAGACGCGGGAAGCATAAAGTCGCGTCGCGTGCTCAAGTTGCTCAACTCACCTTCCTGAGCGGGTTCTGTTCGCCGGTCCGGCTCCGGGAGGGAAGACGAGGCGACGGCTCGCTGACAACACCGGACAGGAAGCCCGGGCCCTGCGGATCTACGTCCGCGCATGCGCGGTCCCCCGCGGCGCAGAGCGTCTCTCAGCCAATCAGCGCGCAGAGCTGAGGAGCGGCCTCCCGCTCGGCCGGTCGCACCGTGATGACCGTTGAAAGTCGTTGACCGTTAGAAGTTGCTGACCGTTTGGAAACTGGAAACTTTGCAAGCATGAAGTCAAACTTTCCTGAGCTAATTACAGAGGCTCACTTTTACCCGAAGAACGGGGGGAAAAGGCCTTACATTTTCATTTAATAATAATAATAATAATAATAATAGTTGTCTTTTTATCATTCCACCCCGGCACGTTATATTATTGATCGCTTGTTGTTATATTTGTATCAGTAAAGTTTGTTGTGGGGAAAAAAACACATGGGACGAATCATCAACTTCAGATCAAAGAGTCTACTTGTGGTTTTTTTAAGGGGTCTGATGAGCTTGTTCTATGTTAATTAATGTGCATATAACCTCTAATGATACTTTGTTTGTCGGCTTCTGTTTCTGAAATACATTTAAATATATATATATAGTTCTTACAGAGCAAAAAGAAAAGCTTGCGTATGTCATTCAACCTTTTGTTTAAACCTCTGTGTAATATGGCAGCTGGAAAAGAAACAATGATGACAAGTTATTAATTAAAATATAGGGTAGTGTCACTCAAAACTATGAGATTGGTGACTTAAAAAGTAATAATGATTTTAAAAGTGATAAAGTAATTTAGCAAAATTTAAAATAAAATCTGACTTACTGTAGTTCCAAGTTTTGACTTCAACGTTTTCCTGTAATTTTGAATCAAAAAGTCCAAAAATTTACTCGCTTTTGCAAAAGTTTGACTTTGTATGTTATGTATTTTGAACATTCCTAACAGTGCCAGCGCAGCTTACAACCAGACTCTGCTTGTTTGTATAACTGTGAATCTACCTTACACTTTGTTTCTGTACGTTCCTGTGGATTTGTTCTGTATTGGTACATAAAGTTGTTGTTTAAAAGCAACGACTGCAGTTAGCCTGTGTTGATGAAATATCATTTTTAAATGTATCTGTGCTACTCAGCAGAGATGAGACTTAGTGTTCAGACAAACATCAGCTGTCAACTGAATATTAAGTTGAAACCAAACTCTTCAAATGCGGAACCTCAGCCTATGAATAAAGACATTTATTCATTTATATTTTTACTTTTATTTGGCTAATGTGAACATACGTATCTTGTTTTATATTTATTATGGAATACTTTAAAAAAAAACATTTGAAACTTTTTGAAGAATTGATCACACAACAAAAAAACTAACCTTCACCATGACAATTTTTTTTTTTTTTAACAGTGGTACAATTTCAAATAAATATAAAACACTTCTTTTTACAATAATCCTGAGATGGGGGGGCTCAGCTCATCTGATGAATTTGTCGGCTTTAATTTGAGGGTGTTCACATCCAAATCACAGCAACAGTGTAGGAACTGTAGTCATTTTTACATCTAGCGCTCAAGGTCTCAGTTCAGTTCTGGTTTATTACAACTTGGCTCTTATTGTTCTAGTTTCGATTGTACTCACCAACACGGTGGCGTCACTAAAAAGAAGTCGCTGCACAGGAAAATCACGGCGAGCACAGCGGGTCAAGGTCGAAGCAAGATGTGGGTCTGTAAAGTCTGATGGATGCCTACAGGGGACAGATTCGTGGAGGTTTCTGTTTCCAACCTGTCTGGTCATTGGACATCTTTGTACTGACGTCCCGGAGCTCAGCTATCAACTTGGTGAGTAAAATGTAATAAAGCCTACAAATCCCAGACTGTTGCCCCAGTATGGATGTAAGCACAGCCGAACAGCACAGAGCCAACACAATATGTTTTACTGGACATACACGACCACCTGTTGTCACGTGACCGAAGTCCCGAATTTGGGTCACGTGGCGACGACTGAGCAAACTCCATTTGTTGACCCATGTGATTCTACCTGCCATTGCGAACACGTTAAAGTACAAGTCATAATGATAATCCATACTTTTATTTTTGTCAACAAATCCCAACACCGTACTGTCTGACTTCCTGTCTGTGGCTCTCAGCTCCGAGCCCATCGGTTCCAACTGAAGACGGAAATCCTTAAAAACACCCCACAAATAATTGATATAATTTCCTTCTGCTCAAGGAATGCTCAGTTATTCCTAAATCAGCTGCTTTTCATCAAACAAACAGGAGGAGACGGTGCATTTTTTGGGGACTATTTCCAGCAGCGGATGAATCCACAATTGTTGCTCTAGTGAGTATTTGGGGCAGCAGGACGGTGTGTGTGTGTTCATGGTGATGGAGGAACAACAGTGTGGCTCTCTGATGTGTTTTAATAGATTTTGGAGCAACAATGGAGCTCTGTGGCTCAGAGAAGAAGATGAACACATAATGCTTGTTTGTCGGATCAATTTATTGTTGGTTTTGGCCTTTTCATGGGATTTGTTGACACTAAGAAAAATATAGACTATCTGCATCCTTGTGCTTTAAAATGTTGGTATGGATACTGTTTGTGATCTCCGGTCTTGGAGTTCATCAGTCCCACATCCTGAGACGCAACTGAGAAGGAATGAAAACTAATAATCACCGATGACTAATGATAGAATAATTATCAACCATTATAATAGAACTGACTAATAATCAGAGGACAGGAAAGTTAAAGTTCAGTGTGTCCTCAGTCCAAAAGGAGCTGAGAGCGACAGAAGCATCCAGAGGTTTTCTCCGGGCGGTTTCCAGGCCGGCGTTGGGGCCAGAGGACAGAGGTCAGGGGGCCTGGAGGGGTTGGAAAGAGTCCTGATGGCTTTTTCAGGGTCAGGTTTGGGGTCAACAGGCCTGAGAGGCAACTGGAGGAGTCGAGGACGTGGGTTTCTTGTACGAATGAAATGTCTTGCTACTCGTAGGAATTTGTATTTAGGAAAAATGGCAGACTTTGTGGACCACTGACCAAAAACATACACCAGGCTAATCAAAAAACATTTTACTTGAGCTCAACTGACCCCAAAACTTAAGCAAATAGGGATTGAAATTCATTGTAACGAGATAAAATACTGTCGGATTTCACAGGTTTAATGTAATAAATGTGTCCTTTCTAAGCAGAGACATAAATACTGACGTCTCTGGTCGAATCGGATTGACGACTGCGATGGGCCAAAGCTGCACACGGTGACGGGGTCATTATCCATTTCAGAAGGGACCGCCCCTAAACGACACGAGTAAGTCTGCTTATTCGTCAGCGTTGATCCTCCGTGTAAAGACGTGTAAAGTCTCCGCTGACGCCACAGTTCGGTCATGTCCGAGAAAAACAACCCTGATGACGTCACTATTACGTCATCAGGGTTGTTATCTTGAGACGGCAAATTCATAGCAGAAAACCAGCGTCACAAACTGGACGTGTGGAGTTTGAAAGACGTGGTTGTGTTAACTGGGAGGGGAGGGTCTAATCTAAAGACACAATCGAGTTGCATTATGGGAAACGTAGGCTCCAATGGGTATTTTTGGGATATCTTGGCCTCTGCTGCTTTGATTTTGATTGTTTTTATGGCCTCAAGAGAGTTCAGATTAAAAATGTTGTGTCTAAAAAAAAAAAAAAAAGATCTCAGCGTCGAGGTTTTGGAGAATTTCACGGCCAAATTAAGTCGTCTGAGCAAGATTTAGGCATTTTCAGGTACCAAATTATTGAGAAAACGAAACTAATGAAGTCATTGCTGGTTCCTAATTACTAATGTTTTGGTAACAATGCACAGAAATTGTTAATATGGGGATGCAAGTTTCTAATTTATATTAAAAAAAAAACCTCCCTAACACCTACAGGGCTACGGAAATCTGGCACATAAGGACTTAAGTTTGGTTCCAGGCCTGATGGGGGAGGTCACAGCGGACCTGATGTATTTCTTTCATTTTTTTTTTGGTGTGGTGGAACGGAGGGTACAGTCATTGTTGATCAGGCCTGCGGGGGCGACTGTGGGCCGACCATGTCGTGCAGCTTCCTGATGTGTTTCTTCAGGTCAAAGTTCCTGCAGAAGCCCTTGCCGCAGGTGGGGCAGGTGAAGGGCTTCTTGTCGTTGTGCGTGTGCATGTGGAAAGTGAGGTTGTACACCTGGTGGAACGCCTTGCTGCAGATCGAGCACTTGAACTGCTTCTCCCCGCTGTGCGTCAGCTTGTGGTTCTTGTAGTTTCCTGCACGGCGACGAGAGGACGAGAGGTCAGATCAGGGCAAGAAAAAACAAAGACAAGGAAAACTGTGACACGGTTTGTCACGTTTCACAGAGAAATGTTTTAATGGCACGCGCCCATTAAGGCAGATGTCTGTGAGCTGCGAGCACCTCAAACAGAACGTTTCCTTCGTCCATTGACAGGAGAAACTATTATTTTACAAGAAAATAAGCAGAACAATTAGAGAAAAGCCTGAAAAACACATAGGTGTTATTTCCCGTTAAGCTCCTCGTGACCCCGTCAGATTTATCATCTGACCACCAGGATGGGAACAACATTTAGGTTCCTCAGGAGAAGCTGACGGCAGCGGCTGAAAATGACAGACTCTGCTACAAATGTCGATTTTATTTCAGCTTCTGCTCCTCTGACAAAACAGCCTTTCTGGAACTATTTATAATTTATTTACGGTGGCGATAAATAAGTCACCATTCTGAAGTTGACACATTTGCACACTGGTTTTGTTTTTTTCCCCCCTAAAGATGGAGGACGAACCACGAGCCCCTGGTCCTCCACAGTCGGGTCATAACTCGACAACAGGTCAACTCTTATAGTTAAATCAATCTGTGTTCGCAGAGTCCTTTCAAGTCCAGATGAGAGGAGTTCATAAGAATCTGCGTGGACTCACTGTGGAGTGTGTTGGGAGTCATATACAACCTGACAGGAACACCTGCAGACACCACTCAGGGCTGTAAAAGCGTCCTCGCTTTGTAGGTTTTACAGGCAAAAAGAAAGCGTATAACCTGAATTATATGTTCATTTTCTCCCAAAAAAAGAAGAACTGAGCATCAATCAAAGACAAGGGCAGAGTTCTTTTTAGCAAAGACACAAATACAACATATAATATATATAAGAGACAAAATATGTGTGATTTTAATAACTAAGTGCATTGATAAAAGTTTATTTACACGGCACTTGTAATCGCCTCTGTCAGACCACAATTATTATAGATGTGTTATTATAATAACGTGTTACTTGCTAGGGCTGATTCAAATATATATATAAATATGATAAATATCTCATCAGACTGTGGTGTTATTTTCTGCACTTGGCTGCCCAACAGAAGCTGTGGTTGCTGTTTTGCAGTGTGATCACTGATGGCGGCGAACAACTTCATCAGCGAGCTGCTAGTGTTCGCCGCGTGCAGTCGGCCAATAAAATAATGACCGTCGGACCTCAGTGTGTCCTGTGGATTTCCGGCCCAGACAACTTTGATAATTAGCAGAAGTCAGTTCAGAAAAATGCAGATTTAACTTCATGCGAGAGAAACGCAAGGAGCCAAACTAAGTCACCTGACAGGACAATTTACTGAATCAAGGAGACTAATTGGGTAAATGAGCAATTTGAGAGAGCAAAAGCACTAAATTATATATATATATATATATATATATATATATATATCACACAAATTAGTTCAATTTTATTTATACAGATCATAACAGATGTTATCTCAGGGCACTTCTCATATAGAGCAGGTCTGGACTGATATTTAATTAGCATATCTTGAGGAAAATGGATTTGTTATTTGAGGACACTTTGCCATGTTTAAAGATATTTGGTCTAAAAAGAAACTCCCGAGTGCTTCCATTTTATGCTCCTTTATAATCGCAACATTAATATACATGTTATGTATATTAATACTAAATTTAACCAACAAACAAATGATAATGTATAATCACAGATCAAGCTCCCCACGCAGCACGTCAGCTCCTTTACCAGCTGCCACATGTAACCAAAGCGCTCACGTTAATGCATCAATAATTATAATCCAATAATAAAATATGCGTTATTCTGCACGATGAGTCTTCTGATTTTTGGTACTTTGATGCTAATACTTCTGTACTTAAATAAAATGTTTGAATGCAGGACATTTGCTTGTAACAGAGCATTTCTACAATGTGGGATTTCGACTTTTACTTACGTCCTCCTCCACTGGCTGGTGTTTTTTAAAAGACGCTGCTGGAGGACGGTTTGTGCCACATGTGGTTATTTAATGTACCGTCTGTGTAACACTTTAAATGTCGTGTGTTTTACGTCGGTGATTACGTTGCCTATCCTTTTAAACAGCTGCTCTGACAGATGATGATTCTGGCCTTTTTGGATCTCCGTACTTTGACTCGTGTTGCTTTAAGAGATCAGCTGACGGATGCTGCTAACTGACCTCTGACCTCTGACCTCTGACCGCGAATGTCATCGAAGTTCTCATTATTCTACATTACAGCAAAGCACACGAGCTTCTGATGCTTGGGTTGAGATCACGATGCGAAAGAGAGAGTGTGTTTTCTCTGTATGTGACTTTAGATGAACAATATCACAGTATATTATTATTATTATTATTATTATTATTATTATTATTATTATTATTACACCACAATGTGCAAAGAGATCATTATATTAGTGGGGTTTCTGTAATAAATAGGATTCAGAGGTTCTTGTGTCTTCAAGTCTCTCATTTGTTTGAGCTCCATTTCTGTTTCATACCAAAAAGGTATAAAAAATAAAAAAAAAAACATTTTGGCAGATTTCCTTCCTTCGTGTTCTCACCTTTCTGATGAAATCCTTTCCCGCAAAACTCGCACACGAAGGGTTTGTATCCGGCGTGGATGCGCGTGTGCGTGTTGAGGGTGGAGCTGCGGTTGAAGGCTTTCCCGCACTGGTTGCACTTGTGCGGTTTTTCCTGAAAAATAAATAAATATATATATATATATATATATATATATATATATATACACAC
>JAVQJF010004336.1:0-11042 GCA_036023855.1 Gadopsis marmoratus
CCTGTTAAAAGGCAGTTTTTCCTTGCCACTGTCACATAGTGCTTGCTCATGGTGGAATTGTTGGGTCTGTAGATATAGAGTTGGCTTGAACTTGCTCTATATTTACAAGTGCTATGAGATAACTTTGTTATGATATAGCGCTATATATATAAAATTTGATTTGATTTGATTTGATTTAATGAAAAGATGCAGCACTACAAAACAATGCAGGGTCATCCAGCGAAAGAGCTGAACCTGGCTCAATCTTTGATGCAACATAATGTGACATCATCTGGCAAGGTGCTGCCTTGGCCAATAAATACATGCAAGCACACATTCCTGGTAGATTATTTGTAACATAAATGGTGTAACTTTCCTCTACGCTGCGATCATCATGACGAAAGATCAAATAGTGGCCACTGAGTTGCAAAATCCTTTTCTGATTATTATAAACTGCAGTGTTTTGGTATCCAATTAGCTTATAAACCCAATCTGTTATGCCAGTCTAGATCATATTTCATGTCTTAAACCTTAAACAACACGCCCCCACCAACGCAGCCCATTGCACTGTTTAACTCGGAGATGCTTTTGGTCTGAATCCCCATTAATGTTACCTTAAGGTTTTAGTACTTTTACTTACATAAAAGACCTGAATACTACTTCCACCACATACCATTCACCTCATGTATACTGGAATAACATTCTGTACTTTGTTTCACTTCCGTGTGAAAGAAAAAAAAAGTGTCTCAGTCCAGTAACATTTTATATAAACCACAAAAGGGGTGGTTTAAATTGGTTAACCAGCACTCATGATGGACTCCACAAAACCCTGCTTCAGTCCAAGATTTATCCCAGAGCCCACACAAACCACAGTGCGCCTCATATTTGGCGTTAAGTACAAATGATGAATGAAATCAAGGCAGATTTTACACAAAATACTGGTGGGAAAACAATCCACCACATCTCATGCAGCAGCAGTTAGTCGTTGAAGGACCACCTCGAAGCAACCTTAGCGTGCCCATAGAGAATGACATCACCAGTGTTACAGATATGCAGTCAAAAGGATGAGTTTGATGGGTGTGCTACTGGAACTGACTCACTAAACCAATTCCAAAGGCCTCAATTCACTCGATGAAAAACAAGTGCATGCATCAACTAATCTTGTTTGCCTTTTCCGCCCACACTCATCTAAGGCAAATAATGCAACATGACATGCATTGTCAGTGCACATAATAAGTGACAAAAGTTATGATGCTGAGAGAGGTTCCATTGTGCCAAGCTTTCTGCATGCTTGTAAGCCTCTAAACCAAGCGATTGCTTGGAATAAATGACGCACATTATGTTTTGCCTGCTCACTGAACAATAGCAAGACAAATTCCTCATTTCAGTGCCTTATGATGACACTGTAAAAAAAATAATTGCTCAATATGGCTCACTCTCCAGTAGCTTCCATTCCTGTGATTGACTGGCAGTGTAAAAAGTAATTACACAGTGGCATTTAGTGGCAATGCATGTGTGCAGGTATCCTCACAACAATCTGGAAGACGGATATTCTAATTCATTTTATTGGAGAATTTTGGATTTTTGCAGATTGTACAATGTTTCACGTGTGAGATAAAAACTCCTCTTTTTAATCTGATATTTCTAGACAAAATGGATATTCTTAACTACTTAGTCTCCCTCCACTCAAAAATGTGTTTTGCTTGTTCTTTCACTGGGATGTTTGACCTTCACTGTGCAGAATGGTGCGTGTGTTGACCATCTGCCGAAGGGGGGGGTCTCTATGCTCATCTTAAATTTGAGTTCAACATGCATACATATGAACAGGATTTTGTGACATCAAATCTAGTTTGGAAGCCAATCACGGTCCAGCATGCAATTTACACACTTCACTTTTCAGTGAAGTAGGAGCCATCTTGGTTCCAGAATTTAAACTTCTAAAATGAAAGACATTTGGAATTTTATAGATTGTAGAATTTTCAATGAGGGGGAAGGAATAGATGTCATTTTAAGTTGAGTAATTAGCTTATTTTGTAGAGAAACCATATTATAACAAATTGATATTCAAAGCAGAGTATTTTTATATATCTTAAAACATCTCTGGAGGGGATCTCCTGTATGACTTTCACTGTAAGAAGCTGCATGCAGTGGATTCATACACTGCCCGGCCAAAAAAAAAAGTCACTACCTGGATTTAACTAAGCAAATAGGTATGAAAACCACTTATCACTGAGGCTAATCAGAAAAAAAGGCTTCAATTTGCTTGGGAGCATAAAGATTGGACTCTGGAGGAATGGCCAGGCAGTGTATTTCTCTGGTGAATATTGCGAATCCGCGTATTAACAATTTACATTCGGTAAAATTGTAAAGAGGATCCTCCAGAACATCCATCATGCTTCTTCTAGAGCTCCCAATAAATGTGGAACAGTAGGTCTTTTCACAGAAACATGACACAATGGAAAGCTCTGCTTGCCAAAACAATAAATACAGGTTAAAATAATAAACTGAAACGAATCAGTACATAAAGATGATGAATTGAAGAGACAGTGAAGTCAACCGATGGTTCCAGGGGCAGGGTTTAATAACCACTGCAGCATGTCTGATGTCTTATCCAATGAAAAACCTTCATTCTTGTGCTTGCTTCAAAAACTCACTCTTCAAAACTCCTGCTAACTTTCAGTACACAAACAGTACATATACAATATTTGACTGTATTGCACTATACAATAATGTCACATAGTTGTCATTTGAGATGTATTCATGTTATTTATTTTCATTCTCTTTCTCACATTTAAAGGGTTTTAATTTGATCTGATACTGATCTGATGTTCTTATCCTGATTGGCTCAGCCATTTCTTCTTTCTCTCTTCACTCTGTCTTGTGTTTGAACACCACCGTGGAGAACCTTTGCTGTCCTTCCGTATACGGGAGTGCTCTGAACTCAACGTCTACAGCAGTAAATTAAACAAACTGGACCTTCTCTGGTCTCTCACAGCCTGCTGGCATTTGAGCCACCAAACAGACAAGGCTGCGAGAGGCTGATCAAAAAGTGTGATCAACTCGTCTTACAGAGACAATTTAATTAGTTTACACAAACTGTCCTCCCAGCAGAGAGGAAGAGAGAGGGATGGATGGTGGCACAAAACAAGAACATAGAGAGATGGCGAGAGAAAGAGAGAGAGCACTCAAATGCACCGGAGGCTTAATGAATCTGGATTCCCATGATACATCTGCATTCAGCACCAAGCTCAAAGTACATCTGCACAGGCATGTCTCAAATCAACAACAATAAACAAAGTAAACAATAATTGGAAATGTAATAAATGCTAATAAAGACCGATAAGCACAACCTCTCCTTGTGGGGTACTCCAGTGCATATCAACTTCAGCTACCTAGTTAGTTGAGCAGTGAATTGTCTCTCATTCTTTAGGGAGTCCTTGACCTGATTATCACGTTTTCTGCAGGTGTGAAATAGCATTAAGCAAGCTCTAAGTGTTGGCTGTAACAAATTGCTGGGTGATTTACTGCTGCTGTTTGTAGTGATGTAACCAATTACTGGTGTGAGTAGAGCAGCCGAACTACTTCATATGTAATTTAATGGTTCAAACCGAGGTGAGAATGAAATGAAAATATTGTAATCACTGGCCCAGCATCTTGTTGTGAGGGCATTATTAGGATGTGTACATAATATTTATCATAGTATCTACTCTATATTTATATCTCCCGTTAATATATTTGTGTACGTTTTACATTTGGAGTTCTACACTTTGCATTTAACATGGCAAATGTGCTCAAAGCTTTTGAACCGTGTGTGCATTTTGAGTGGTCTATAATGCTGTATGTGTATACTTTGAATGCTTGCTTTCCAATTTCTTAATTATTCTTTAAAAAGAGAACAGTATAAACTATATGTATCTCTATATTGTGACTGTCTTCAGAACATTCCTAACAGAAATCTCAACAACGGTGCTTTTTGAAAATACAGTGTGACAGAGCAGAGAAAATGGTGACTCGGGTTACGCACTATACATTAACATGTTTCTGTAAATGTCACTAAGAAAACATTAAAAACATACGTTGCTGGGTTTTGATTGTAAATTAATATACAAAATACTAATCAGTGATATGACTATCATATCATTAGTTTTTTTTCTTCTTCTTAAATGAGAGCTCCTATAAGCAAAGTAAGGGTGGTTGAAAAGTAAAAATAAAATCATGAATCAGTGATGAATCAATGAAATTTGGTGACTTAATTTCATTTTACTTGTCTCTGCTGTTTGACCATCTAACAAACACAAACACTTGTTGCGTGTTGATGCCCGAAGTGCCATTAGGTGCCTTGTTGGAAGAGAAATCACCATATTTAATACGCTAAACATACACCATACAGTACAAATCAATGCTGAGGTCAAAAAGACAAAAAACAAGTACCGTTTGATCAGGCTTAGCATGAAATTGTTGTGAAAATAACTTATTGGCAACAGTGTTTGTCAGATCCCTCTTTGGTATTTTGAATAGTTTGTTCTAAACCCAAAATTATGGTTAAATAAACACTAACAAACCTCCAGGAATTCAACCAACCAGGCAACCATATGCATATCCATGTATACTTCAGCACTAGTCTTGTCTCAGCATCTTCAAAAATTCTTCCCCAAGCAACCAAGAGAAAAAGATTGAGAGAAACAACCAAACAGCTAAAGTAGAACTACTTTCCTACAAGAATTAGACGTGAAGAGTTGCGAGAGAAAACAGAAGAAGGGAAAGAAAAAGGACCTACAGAAAAATATCATTCAGCAGTCCATCCAGCAAGTCGACCTACAAGTCAGAGAAATCGGACAATACGAAAAGACCTGAGAGCCGTTTGAGAGCCGCTCCTGAATACAAAGTAACAGAAATGTAAAGGGTAGAAGACAGAATTTCACACAACAAGAACAATTTTATTAATTTTGGTTAGGTGATAGAACTAAGCATTCATGTTGACTGATCACATTCAGTGTTATTTACTTGTTGTGAATAAAATGAAATACATGAAGATTAAAGATGAACACACAACCCAAAAATCTATTGAGATCTAACAAAACACTCCAGCAGTATTTACCGCCAAATTTTCTAAGCAGGTGAGCAAGCCTTTTCTTTTTTTTTGCAATTTCTTTGATTGTACATTTGAATTAATTAATTCCAGCTTGATTGCAGCTATTGTTCATTTCAAAATGTTGAAGCATGAGTTTAAGAAGGTTGACTGTATTTATTCTCTGGTATGTGTCTCAAAACTGCCAATCAAAGCTAGCTGGAACAATTAAAAAAACACAATGCTTCAGTGCAACTTGGTGTAGTTCTTATTTTGAGATCTAAAGTTTCTTTGCTTGTTCTGCACAAATAGGATATAGTTCAAGCATTCACATCCTCACATAACGGTGTCATACTTCAGCTGTGAGGACCCTGAAGTGAGGACATGAAAACCATCATCACTTTCCCAGAGTCCTCCTGCAGTTCGCACACTGAATATATAATTTTATCTGATATTTTCCTATGTACAGTAATACAAAATATACATACATCAACCTGAAAACATCAGCTTTCACCAGAGTGGACACTAAAGCTTACTGTGATCCACTAGTGGCATGGCTGTATGAATGGTAATGTAGGGATGGCAATCAGTCTAGACTGAAATGTCTCAGCACCTATTGGATGGATTGCCATGACATTTTCTACATGCATTCATGGTTCTCAGAAGTTGAAGTGGCTGAGACTTTGTGCACTTAAGTGAAATGTTTCAAAAACTACTGGGTGGATTTCCAGATGGTGAATCCTAATGGCTTTTACTCTAGAAGCACCATGAGATTGGTATTTGTGTTTTTTAATGAAATAACTTCCTAAACAAAATCCTATTTTAAGGATTGTCATTAAATTTGGTTCAGACATTCAAGTTCCCCTTTAGGAAGAATTGTAATCACTTTGGTGATCTCTTCTCTTTTCATATGGTGATTGGGTCCACAATTTTATTTGTTGAAAACTTTGGTTTATGACCAAATAAAAATTTAATAATGACATTATCAGCCTCAGCTGTACTTTGTGATTACTGCTAATTAGCAAATGCTGTAATGTAGCACACCAATACACTAAATTGAGATGAAAAACATTATACTTGCTAAACATTGTGAGCATGTCAGCATGCTGATGTTTGTCTTTAGCGCAAAGCAACATTGTGACTGAGTACAGACTCACAGAGCTACGTGGCTTTAGATTCTTTACCTTGTTCCACTGTAATCACCCAAATCACGATGAGTATTGTCCTCAGATTATGGCAAATGCCTTTACACATCATAAACAAACTCTGTGACATGGACCCTCAAGGTCTCTTTACACCAGTGTATGTTCCAGATCAACACTAGCTCATGTCAGCAGTGATGGATCAGTGAATGCAGCCCAACAACCCCCACCAGTTATCATCAACTATTAATTTTATTATTATTTTATCAGGCAATCTTGTTGAGATTAACATCTCTTTTTCAAGAGAGACCTGAGAACAAAAGACATTCACAAAAACTAAATCAGAAAACACGCCTACACAAAGAAATAAAAAAGGAATTAATCAAAACAGTTACAAGAATCATAAAAATCAGATAATACAACTTTAAGACCACCAAGGGAAATGTAAGACTGCAGTTTAAGTGAAGTTTGCCGATCATTCAATTTTAAAAGAGGTGCATAATACCTGCCAACATTGGTGCATGCATAAGTGATGTCTAAGGTTACTGGATCTTGTACTGTAATTATTAGCTGTAAATGAGATAAGACGTGAGGTATTCTGGAAGCTCAAACCGCAGAGCTTTACAAATTAATAACATGAGGTGGATATTTCTTCTTGAAAGTAAGGAAGTCCATCCAACCGTGTGATAGAGAATAATGTACAGAATTTGTCATTTGTAATAAAGTGCGTAGTGCGCTATGATACCCAGGGTTTAACTGCTGAAGTGTTGATGGGGCAGCATGACAATACAGAATGTCTCCATAGTTAAGCACAGACATGAAGGTTAACTGCACAATATTTTTCTGATTTGAAGAAGACAGACATCCTTTAATGCCTTAGAAGAAGCCTACTTTGATTTAAAATTTTTGAGTCAAGTGTTGGATATGAACCTTGAACAACTACTGTCAAGCCAAAGTCCTAATTATTTGTATGACTCAGCAAGAGTAATATGGGTGCCATCTAAGGTTTTAATGGAAGGATAGTCAGAGTCATTGGTGGTTCTGTAGAATACCATGTATTTAGTTTTTTCTACATTTAAAACTAGTGCGTGATTAAGGAGTGATAACTGGAAAGCACGAAAGGCAGGCTGAAGATGAGACAGGGCTTGGGCTGGGGTGGAACCAGGAGCATGTAAAACTATCATCAGCAAATAAATGGACATTAAAAAATTGACTGGGAGATACGGAAGATAAACAGACTGGAAGATAAACAGCAATGGACAAAAGGTTTATCTTATCTGATGGTAAGATGGCTTGACTGACTACCATCAGCAGCAATAGTCAGGTCTCTATGTAGGGTAAGACTGGAACCAATTTAGTGCAGCTTCACCTAGACCTATAGACTGTAGTTTGTGAAGTAGAATTTAATGATCAATGGCATCAGTTGCTTTTTAGAGGTCAATAAAGAGGGCAGAACAATATTGTTTTTTACCCAGGGAGGAGACAATGTTATCAATGACTGAAACTGCTGCTATTGTGCTGTGACATGGATGAAAACCAGATTGCTGTGGCTGAAGTAAGTTTAGTGAGTCAAGAAAAGCGTACAGTTTTTAACTGACAAAGTATTGTAGGATATTTGCTAAATAAGGAAGTTTAGATATTGGACGGTAGTTGTTCAAATCAGAGATATCACCACTATTGTGTAAAGGTACTACTACTAAGGCACTTTTCCACGAAGCTGAAATCATGCCTGTAGAAAAGGTTAGGTTGAAAATGTGAGCTAAATGTGGAGAAATTAAGGAGTCAGTTAGATGAAGAAGATATGGGTCAAGATCATCTGCACCAGTGTATTTACATGCTTTTAACTTGATCAGTCTTGTAAAGAGAAAATATTCAGTCAGAGAAGTTGTGGGTGTTGGGCACTCCCTCTGCTGCACAGATGTGGTTATTGTCAAGAGTTGAATCAGCAGGTATATTAAAAGACCCCAGCTGAGGAAATCTTGATTAAAAACGACAGATGATCTATCAGTAATACGACCTGATAACTGTTTGATTTGAAGTGGGAGGTCAAACCGAGATGAGCTCATGTTCATGTAGATCACGAGATGCTATTCCAAAATTTAGTCAAATTTTCACATGCAGAGAGAGCTGACTGATAATTTGAGTTTGCCTTTGTAATCATGCCGGGCATTTCTTAGTTGCCTAAATTTCAACCACTCCTCAGGGATACCACTAGATCTAGCCTTATACTAGGCTTCGTCTCGGCCGTGGATGGATGGGGAGGACTGTATCTGTGTTTTTATAAGGTGCATGTCTGTCAGGAATAAAATTAAGAGATCGGATATGGACGCATACGTAATAGAAAAAATCTTGTTTGTCAGAGATGGATAAATAATTTAGAACATTTTGAAGATTAAAATCTTTGTGTGATCTGTTTGTAAGTATGATATCAATTAATGTGGATTTAGCAGGATTTACAGAAACCCTCCCTCAATCACCTCAACAATAAAAACCTCTAAACTACTGAAGGATGAAAGGAGAAATTAGAGTACCACAGCATTATCTGGAGGAGTTCACATCATGTCTACATACTGTGCTGTACAGTAGGAGACAGATTGGAAATGTGTGGCAGGAAATCCAAACCGAAGCTTAAAAACAGGAACCCCTCCTAGCTCCATTCCTCCCTCCTAAAACCATAGTCCAAAAGTCTGCCTACCTTCTGTAGTGTCTATGAATAGATGCAGGTGCTCACACAAAAATACACACACACGGCAAGAATATTCAGGTGCAGACGAACCAGTGTCTGCATACACAGAAGCAAGTGGGGGGGAATCTCGAGGCTAGTAGAGCTTTTCCGGTAGGCAGTAAATTATTCCCCTGACAGACATAACCATTTAACAAAATGTTTGTTCTCCTGCATTAGTTTCCTTCTTTCTCATGATAGCGCTCTCACAACAGTGGCAAAATAGCAACCACTTTAAAAATACACACAGACAAAACATCAACACAACGACACCTAACCAATTTCCTGCCACTAATCTCATATTAGTAGAGATTTTTTTCAAAGGTTGCACAAAAAATAAGACAAGGGGATATCCTGTGTATGATTTCCTGGTTGTGTTTGGTTGGGCAACAAATAAATTTATTTTTCTTTGTGGGAGGGCAGACAGAATCAAGGGGATCTGGGATAATGGGCAATCTCAGCAACCAGCTTCCATTTGTGTCATTCATTCTTATCAGGCATTCTGAGAAACACACAACAACTAATTTTCCCAAATATAACAAAATGTGCGGACCACGCATATCGTAACTAAGAAAACGATCAAATGGCTGCATTGTGGCCACAGTAATCGTGCTTGGAAAAATGAGACATGTCCAGAGTGACAGTGTTGTTCACAATGAGTTATTCCTAAAACCATTGGCTATACAAGAGATCGCACTAAGCACCAAGGTCAACACATCTGTATTCATGTTTGTTTGTATTTGTGACTCTGCACATGTGCACGTGTTTCCCGTATGCATCTTCACAGGAGGGGAATTGGGCCGTCCGCAGAGATGCCAGCAGAGCACAGGACTTAATGAAGAACAAACATATTCAGCATGAGCCACAAGAACACACAACATTTACCCTGATTAAATAAACATGAGGAGCAGATATAGTCTGGCTTTTTTCATGTTAATCACAGAGTAAGCAGAACAGGCAGAGTGGCCCTTCAATGGGAGCAGAAAGATGTAAACCAACAGTGTTGCTGCATTGCTGAATCAAATAACTGACATTTTTGTCGTGGCAGGTCGTCTGTTGTGTTGAAGAATATGAATTACAGGATTTCAGTGTAAAGCAATCAAGAGCAAGATAACATGCACACTAGCAATGTGGTGACAACCTGAATAAGCAAAGCATACTGCGAAACAAGATGAAGTACAGACTGTCCTGATCAAATGAGAAAAAACAACAAGGAAGACAATAATGTGCTGAAAATAATTCCAGCCCGAGCAGCATTGTGAGATGGATTTCAACCTTTGAAGCTGCTCTTGTTGGCTTAAATAATTACACCTAATTGCTGACAGATGTAAAGGCAAATTAACCATTTGCCTTAAACAGGCACAGCTTGTGGTGACTACACTAGGTCAAAGCTTTTATTGGATTCTGCCATTCACTATTACTAAAGAAAAAAAAAATCACTTTCTGCGGAATGGGCCAATTTGTTGAGCTGTCTACAACTGACAACTCACTCATTATTAAAAAATATCTCATGGCTAGGCATAATGAGTTATTTATAATCTGCAAGAGACACTGCATTTGTAAGAAGAAAGAAAAAAGTAACATGTACATGTCCTTGAATCGCCACCTTAACGTGGTGGAGGAGTTTGGGTGCCCCTGTGACCCTGGGAGCTGTGTTGTCTGGGGCATTAGCCCCTGGTAGGGTCTCCCAAGGCAGAGTGGTCAGAGGTGAGGGGCAAGACTAAGAGCGATTCACAAGACCCTGATCGAGTTGGCGCACCTCGCCCGGACTAGGGACACCGGGGCCCCTCCCTGGAGCCAGACCCGGAGGGGGAGCTGGACGGCGAGCGTCTGGTGGCCGGGCCTTGACCCATGGGGCCTGGTCGGGCACAGCCCGAAAAAACAACATGGAGCCGCCAACCTGTGGGCCCACCACCTCCAGGGATAGGCATCGAGGTCGGGTGCTATGTAAGCCAGGCGGCAGGCAAAGGCGGGGACCTTGGCGCCCCGATCCTCACCGTCGCAGACTGGCTCTAGGGACGCGGAACGTCACCTCTTTGGTGGGGGAGGTGGAGCGGTACCAGCTAGGTATAGTTGGGCTCACCTCCACTCATAGCTCCGGGTCCGGAACCAAAATCCTGGAGAGGGGCTG